>JAVJIF010030130.1:0-210111 GCA_038442645.1 Agave tequilana
ACACAAACCTAAAACACATGAATAGCATCAAAACTCAAAAACAAGTTTGTCTAAGTCTATGAAGCATACATGTATATAGAACAATTCTAATATACATAAAACTAAGTAAACTTGTTTTGATATAATATCTATTCATGAAGACCAATATCGGTTAAACAAAAACTGAAAACCAATATCCAAAACATAAAACACGTGTGTGTTGTGAACTTGAGCATATCACACTATCTAGTCTACAAATGGATCTAAACACAAAACTAAACTATGTACCAAAGTCTTTTTGACGAACTCCGTCTTCAAGCCGACTCGATCCAAAACGTGATCCACCGAGCTTAACTCCAACGAGTGCTATATATGATCTTTGACGCTCGGGCTCTTGAATCACCAAGTGAGAAGCTCCAAAACACCTTTGTTGAAGCTAATCACCTACTAATATCTTGATTAAGGATCTAAAACTAAACATCACAAGATTATTAGTAAACATAACTACATGAGTTAATCATCATCAAAACTAGAGTGAAAGGCCTCTGGGCCAACAAATGTATCATCAAAAGTAAGTTCCAACTGTACCATATACTGTATGAGACGTCTACAATGAAGATGTGGGAGATTCTAGAGAAGAAATATCTGACGAAGAGTATCGAGTTTTGACTACATTTAAAAAGGAGGCTTTATTACTTCCAGTTGAAGAAGGAACTCTCTATTACTGAGCACATGATGACTACACAAAGCTTCTTACAGATTTGATTAATATAGATGTGGATATCGAAGAAGTGGCTAAGGCGTTAATTCTTTTGAATTCTCTTCCTGATAAAGAGGATGAGACCTTCGTCCTTACCTTGATTAATGAGAAATAATCACTTAACTATAATGATATGTCAGCTGCTCTTGTAAATATGAAGTGAGGAGGAAGGACAAGCAGTCTTCTTCCAATGGTACATCAATAGAGGCTTTGATGATAAGAGGCAGCTATTCCAACCGGAAGGGCAAAGGCGAGCGTGAGAGATCCAAGTTCATACCAAGTTTTAGAGATCTGAAGAAGAACCAGTGTGCCTTCTGCAAAGAGTTAGGACACTGGAAGTTGGTTGTTATAACGATACCAGATTTCATTACCTTAATCTTTCATAAATCCTCAATTTAGGAAAATAATTATTTTCTTGTCATGAAAGTTTAAAATTTCGGCAGCATCTCCTTATATTTAGTTACTTGCCAAATACAACATATAATAATGTGAACCTACATGACTTATCTCAACCCACACGACTTATCTCAATTCAAATACATTATATCGAACTCAACTATCACCCACGCAACATAATAATATTATTTTGGTTCACATGGCCTACTTACATCTCATATAATGACTTCACTTACTTATTCATGTACAACAATCAAACAATCACAATATAATGAATGCGAAAATACACCTCTCGGCTTTCACAATATAATACAGATCCATGACTCCAACTTATCATGATTATCATGAAAAACACCCAAGAGGGGGGGGGAATAGGTGTAAGGCTAATCTAATGATCAATAATGCGGAATTAAAAACTTAATGCAATACACTTAGTGTAGCCAACGAGTGTAGCCGAATTTCCGATGAAGGGCTCTGGACTAACTCCTCTGAATTCCTCTAAATAAGAGTTAAGGTGCTATGTAAAGCTCTCTTGGTTAAACACAAGTATGGGCACACACAAACAACACAAGCATGTATATGATATGGCAATATGATGCAATGCACAAAGTAAGAGAGAGTAGAGAAAGTGGATCAAACACAAACACCGAGATATGTTTCGAGGTTCGAGCACATAACTCTACGTCTCCGCCTTCACACAGAAGGATTTCCACTAACTCGTCCACACAGGACTTCCTACACAAGGAACCTCCACTGAGGATTTGAGTAAATACAACTGGGAGTACACAACTCCTCTCTCCAACAAATACAACTTCCACACTTAGAGGCAAGGCACTAAGCCTACACAATATCAACCTCACAAATGAGGGATAGGTACAAAGCCACTCAAACAACAATCACTCACACTTCAGGGATTCCAACACAATCTCCACCTCTCACTAGAGGGAGCCAAATATCACTTCCACTATCACCTCTCACTAGAGGGATAATAACTCAATCACCTCTCACTAGAGGGATATCACAATCAATGGAAGGTATACAACTTGGTGGTCTAACAACCACAAACCAAATCTTTTCTCACTAAACAAAGATCCTATAGATAGGATAGAATGATAAGCAAGTGTGAGAAATAAAGAGTTTAGAAATCAAAAACCAATAAAAATTCTTGGGAAAACTTCTACAATGAATATAAGTGAAGATCAAAAATAATCCCAAAGACTTCTCCTTTTCTTGATTTTTCCAACCCTTTAAAACAAATAAAGATCAAATCTTTAAGCTTAAAAACTCTTTTGAAAACTTGTGTTAAAACACTTGTAAATGAGAGAAATTTGCTCTAGAAATTCTTATTGAAAAACACCAGAAATGGGGTATTTATACTGTCATTTCAATCTGCCCGTTGGCAGCTGAAAGGGCCAGATTGCCCTTCCGGTCGATCGGCCGGTCGACCGGCCAACGGTCAAATTTTTGACCGTTTGCGCCTACCGGTCGACCGGGACTGGATCCAGAGAGCAACGGCTCTCTGGCCAGTTGACCACCCGATCGACCGAAGCCAGATACAGAGAGCAGACTCTCTGTCCGGTTGACCGCTCGGTCGACGGTGGCTTTTCCAGAGAGCAGAGCTCTCTGGCGGTCGATCGACCCGATCGACTGGCCTCCCCCAGCTTGGCTGCGTTCACGCTCTGTGCACGTCGGTCGACCGGCCACTGCTACGGTCGACCGGCCCGGACGACCGGCAGTCAGCCAGTCCAGCTAATATAGGTCTTAAAAACTTGGGTTTTTATCTTTAATTAAATCACATAAAAATCATATAAATTCGACAAAAATCGGTTCATGTTATATCTTTGAATTACAAACATGTTTGAGTAAAAATCAAAACATGTTACAAACATTTTGAACCATTTTTGTGACTTGAAAAATTTGCCTTTAACCAATTTTGTATTTTTCAAAACTTGAATTTTTGAAATGGAAATCCGATTTTCCAAAACACATGTAAATACTGTAATCACCTAGAGGGGGGTGAATAGGTGATTAGCTAATCTAATGGTCAATTAATGCGGAATTAAACTATTTATGCAAACTGAAATTCTTAAGCTAAACACAATTATAACACAAGAGTGTAGCCGGATTCCTCGTGAAGGGCACTGGACTAACTCCTTAAGATTCCTCTAGATAAGAGTTGAGGTGCCGCTTTGGCTCTCTTGGTTGAATACAAGTGTTAGCAAATAATCCCCAAGCATAAAACAATTAAGCACACAATATATCAAGCATATAAGATAAAGACAATATAAGCATGAAAGATATAAAGACAAGTAAGAGATAGAGAGAGCAATCGCAAACACGGGAGAATTGTTTCGAGGTTCGAGCACACTTGCTCTACGTCCCCACCTTCAAAACTATGAAAGATTTTCACTTAAATCGATCCCACGGATCACTCGGTGCCGCAACACCTAAAAGAGTTCCCACTAGAACTCTTGGACTCTCTAGTCCCTTCACTCGTCCCGCAAGAACTACACACCGCAAGCACACTAGCTTGTCGAGGTCGCACCTCTACAAAGAGCTCTCACTAGAACTCGAAACACCGCGAACACACAAGTCCGCCTTCCTCAAGCAAAGATGAAGTCTTTGGTGATCACAACACTTTGATCACCTAAAAACAATTTCACAACAACTCTCCTATAGGATGGATATATCAATCGATAGCTCAAGTGTTTGTGAGAAAAACAAGGATTGAAGTTGTGGTGAAAAAACTCAAGAATCACTTTTAAAAACACTCTTGATAAACTTCCCTTCGAATTGGAAATATTTGCTCTCAACTAGTGGAGAAAACTTCTGAAATAGATGGAAAAAAACTAAGTTTAAAACTCTCAAAAAATCTTGTTTAAAACAGTCCAAGAACCCCCATTTTATAGGCCTAGAAAAAACTAGCCATTGGGGCCAAATTAACAGCCTGGACGGCTGTCAGTCGACCGCCGGTCGACCGGCCAATGGTCAAATTTCTGACGTTGAGCCAGCGGTCGACCGGCCTGGTCGACCGTGGCCTGGAACAGAGAGCAGAGCTCTCTAACGGTCGACCGACCCAGTCAACCGGGGCTTTTCAGAGAGCAGAGCTCTCTGGACGGTCGACCGGGTCGGTCGACCGGCCCTCCAGCCAAACCGGGCGTGCACGTTCGTGCACGTCGGTCGGTCGACTCGGTCGACCGACTCCTGACTCGGTCGTCCGGCCTGGTCGACCGGCAGAAGCCAACCAGAACATTTTAGGGATTGAAAACTTGGTATTTTTTCTTTAATAAAATCCCAAAATCTCTCAAAATCAACAAAAATAAGTTCAGTAAAATACTTTGATATACAAACATGTTTGAGTAAAATCAAAAATGTTACAAACATTTTGAACTATTTTTATAACTTAGAAATTTTGGCTTGAAACAAAATCTGTATTTTTCCAAATAGATTTTTCCAAAACTTCTCAAAAACAAAACAAGATATTTTAAACACTTTTAAAGTATAGAGTGTATGGATATGATCACTACACATACATGATGAAATATATATGTTTTTGACAATAAGCACTAAAATGGTTTTGGTTAAAGACAAGTATACTTTGAATATCAAAAACCAAAACGGTATTTTCCAAATGAAAAACACTTTTGTATTTTACCAAAATGAAAATTCTTTATGAAAACTCATCTAAATTGTGTGTTAGTGTATATGGTATACTTGAGCATCAACCAACTATTCTATCCTTTACGTTTTATCTAAAACAAAATCTTAATATAAACAAACCTAGACACAAGTCTCCTCTTGAGTCTCACTTGAAGTCTTCTTCTCCTTCTTGACTTGGTCCAAATATGATCCAAAGAGCTAGACTCCTCTTGAGTACTTGATGTGGTCTTGATGCATAGGCTCTTGAATCAAACTGTGCTAGCTCCAAAACTTGATTTAAATCCTTTGTTGAAGTTAAACTGATCATAAATCTGAGACTAATTAAACACAAGATCATTAGTACTATAACTACATGAGTTAATCATCATCAAAACTAGAGTGATGGGCCTTTGGGCCAACAATCTCCCCCTTTTGATGATGACAAAACTCATGGAGTTATATATGCATGGATTAAAGTTAAGCTTCATAGAAGCTCCCCCTTCACTCATGCATAATAATAAAATAATAAGATATGGCAATGAAGTACATGAAACTAAACAAACATATATGCATCAATAAGGTGAGAGACAAAACACAAATCCAAAATCCTTTTTCAAAAACTTTTCTCCCCCTTTTTGTTTAAACTCTCAAAATCATTTTCCTAATTTTACAAAATAAAAGATGCATAAACGCAATGCATAAACATGCATAAACTCAATATATGCAAAAACTCAAATATGCATATATAAACTCAAATTTTTTCTCCCCCTTTTTGTCAATCATCAACAAAGGGGTTATAGTAAACACAAAACAATGTTCTCCCCTTTTTGTCCGAAACAAAAATCAATAAAGGGTTGACATCAAATCAGCCAATAAAGAGATATATGCGATATACATTCATAAAGAGAAAAACGCTAAGTTAACTTCCCTACATATATGCATTATATGAAAAAGGGATGACAAGCCTTAACTCACATAACGCATATTATGCAATGCATAAGTGGAGATGTGAAGCTCCCCTACACACGTGTATCACATAAAAAGAGTTGTCAAGCTCCTCAATATAAGATACACTCAACATGAATCTATATGTAGAAGAGATATTAAGCTTCCCTTGCATATAGGCAATACATATCAAAACATTTTTAAGACAAATTTTTGATAATTACTTAAAATAAATTTTAAAATTTACTCAAGGTAACAAAACACATTTTGAGATACCTTTGTAAATAAACAAAATTTTATGATTCTAATTGTAAATAAATAATACAAATTTTGAATTCTTCTTAAATCAACAAATCAAGATATCACAAGATATAGATACCATATGAAATAAGGAATTGTGATACCAATTGAAATTGAAAAATTGAAATCGAGAACAATTTTACATTTTGATACCAATGAAAAGAAATATTTTGATACCAATTCAAATTTACATTAAAATTTGATATCAAGTAGGTAAATATATTGATACCAATAGAAATATATGGATACCAATTAAATTAAATAGACACCAATTGAAGTTTATTATAAATTATGATATCAATAAAAATACCTATTGTAAATAATGCATATGCTTATTAAAATATCAATTGAGATACCAATTGAAAATCAAGATTTGAATTAGGCTTAGCATAAACATACTTTGTGCTTTAAATATGTAAATATTTTATAACTCAAGCACAAACATTTCATATATATGTATGAAAATGAAAATACAATAGATATTGATATTATTTGAGATTTAAAGCATACATATATAGAAACCAAAATATGAGTATACAAAATAAGTCAATTGTGATACCAATTGAAACTATTTTGTGAAATTAGTGATAACTCATACAAATCCACCCTTTTCATGCACAAGATAAAACATTTTCAATAAGACATACAAGGCATGCTTGCCCATTCGTCCGCCCTCTAAAGGGTTGGTAGGGGTTTTTAAAAATAGGAGGTTGAAAATATTTTTTTGTGAAAATACTACCTTTGAAGAATAAATAACTAGTTAAATTAATTTTTGAAAAACTAGTTAAAGATCCTTCAAAACATAAAACCAAATCATATGTCTATCACGAAACATACTAAATACATAAAGGTTGACACTCGAAATCTATAAGGCTCAAAAACATAATCATGAAACAAAGTCATGAATAAATAATTAAAGTGTGAGTGTACAAGAATCATGTAATTAACATTTTCTATGAAAATAGTCAGTTATACTCAAAACAAACATGAATCTCATTTTATCAAATAAAAATCATGAAAATCATAAAGATTTTATTTTTCATTTAAAATAACCTTCAAGATATATGTATGTTTTTATCCAAAACTAGTAATGTGCAAACATATCCCAAACTTAAAAGAGTCCATAATATAAATTGCATGAAGGCAAATGACTTAAGGGGTATACATGTATATTTATTAGATTTGAATAGAAATGCATATACATGAAGTAAAACATGTAATAGGCAAAATAAGTGTAAATGAGGAAATCATCAAAACTAGGCTATACATGTGATATAGTGAGTACAAATGAGCAATGAAGTGCAAACGTATATGAATCAAATGTTGCTCACTACTTGTACAAGTATATATCCAAGTTTTGACAAAAACTATATCTAAACTAGTATTTACCACATGAAACATAAAACATAATGATAAAAATAAAACATGCTAAAATCATATATGTATATATTAAAGCATGTAAACAAAAGGAGTTTGAGATAGTTACCAAAGCATAAGAACCATACTCCAAATCTTCAAAACATGGTGGTTGTCCCACCAAACCTCCTTGATAGCGATGCATCAAATGTATGTCCATCAAGTCCATGTGCATCCACCATTAAGTCACTAACTCTCTCATGTTTTGTGAGAGCCCGCACCTACATCAAATACAAAAGGTGAGAATTTTGCTACCCATTTTCTTTTGGGTCCTCGGGGTTAGCATTGTAAGGAACCCAAACATTCTTATTAGCAAAATTAAAGAATTAATTCTATCATAACAAAATCTTGCTAAATGGCCTTTGTGGCCGCAATGTGTACACTTATACACTCTACTATACACATGTGAATGAGAATGATCATAGCGTGTAAAATGTGCATAAGTATGTTGTGGGTGAGGTGCATGAATATGTGGAGCTTGTTTCTTTTGAAACAAAGATTCCAATCTTGAATGGTTAAATGCATATTTACTCAAGGTTGAACTTAAACAATCTATTTTTTTTTCAAAATTTTAACTTCATTTTTATCAATAATAGCATATAAAGCATGATGAGAATGAGAATCATTTTCTTATTCTTTTTAGAAACATTTTCTTTTTTTTCAACAGTTTTTCTTTTCAAAGAGTATTTTCATGCAAAGCAATTTCCTTTTGTTTTCAACCAAAACAATTTATTTTTCAATAAAGTATTTCCTTCACAAAGATTATTCAATTTAGAAAGCAAGGAAATATTCTCATTTTCAAAGAATCATTTTCTTTTGAAATATTTTCAAATTTAATTTGAAAGAATCTTTTTCTTTTAACAAACAATCAAATTTATTTTTCATTTTCTTATTATCCTTTTTAAGCATTTCATACTTTTCTAGAAGTTGTTGACAAAATGAAGCAAGTTCATTATAGGACATATCAACATCCTCTTCTAGCTCGGATTCGGTGTTTACCTCAAGGGGTTATCCTTGGACCATGTAGCATACATTGAAAGCTTCACTTCCAACATCCGAGTCGCTCCCCGCATAGTATTGTTCTTGTTCGCCAAGGGAGATGATGGTGTTCCATACTACAAAAGCCGAGTCAAGATTAGCACCCTACATAAATAATCATTGTTTAGGGTACTCTTCAAAGCATTGATGGCTTTTGAGTTAGCCTTAATATACTTGCTATTATTAACATATGAATCTTTATTAGTAGTAAGATAAACATGTATGCCTAGGCCTTTGAGGAACATAGACATCTTAACCTTTCAAGTTGGATGTTAAGAATGTCAAAGGTAGGAGGTGACATGAAATTCATGTGTGTAAACAAATATTGTGATTAGCTACAAATGAGGATCTTTAACTCTAGGTTGTAAGACCCAAATCAAGAGCACTTGGCTCTGATACCAATTGTAATCACCTAGAGGGGGGTGAATAGGTGACTAACTAATCTAATGGTCAAATAATGCGGAATTAAAACTTTTTATGCAAACTAAAACTTCTTAAGCTAAACACCAAGTATATCATAAGAGTGTAGCCGGATTCCCCGTGAAGGGCTCTGGACTAACTTCTTAAGATTCCTCTAGATAAGAGTTGAGGTGCCGCTTGGCTCTCTTGGTTGAATACAAGTGTTAACAAACAATCCCCAAGCATATAACAATTAAGCACACAATAATCAAGCATATAAAGATAAAGATAATATAAGCATGCAAGATATAAAGAAAAGTAAGAGATAGAGAGAGAGCAATCGCAAACACGGGAGAATTATTTTGAGGTTCGAGCACACTTGCTCTACGTCCCTGCCTTCAACACTATGAAGGATTTTCACTAAAATCGATCCCGCCGGATCACTCGGCGCCGCAACGCCTATAAGGAGTTCCCACTAGAACTCTTAGACTCTCTAATCCCTTCACTCGTTCCCGCAAGAACTACACACCGCAAGCACACTAGCTTGCTGAGCCGCTCCTCTACAAAGAGCTCTCACTAGAACTTGAAACACCGCGAACACACAAGTCCGCCTTACTCAAAGTAAAGATGAAGACTTTGGTGATCACAACATTTTGATCACCTAAAAACAATCTCACAACAACTCTCCTATAGGATGCATATATATCAATGGATAGCTCAAGTGTTTGTGAGAAAAACAAGGATTGAAGTTGTGGTGAAAAACTTAAGAATCACTTTTGAAAACACTCTTGATAAACTTCCTTTTGAATTGGAAATATTTGCTCTCAAACTAGTGGAGAAAACTTCTGAAATAGATGGAAAAAACTAGGTTTAAAACTCTCCAAAAATTTTGTCTAAAACAGTCCAAGAAACCCCCATTTATAGGCCTAGAAAAAACTAGCCGTTGGGGCCAAATTAACAGCCTGGACAGCCGCCCGGTCGACCGGCCAATGGTCAGATTTCTGATCGTTGAGCCAGCGGTCGACCGGCCCGGTCGACCGTGGCCTGGAACAGAGAGCAGAGCTCTCTGCCGGTCGACGGACCTGGTCAACCGGGGCTTTCCAGAGAGCAGAGCTCTCTGGACGGTCGACCGGTTGGTTGACCGGCCCTCCAGCCAAACCTGGCGTGCACGTTTGTGTACGTCAGTCGACCGACTCGGTCGACCGACTCGGTCGACCGACTCCTAGCTCGGTCGACCGGTAGAAGCCAAACGAGAACATTTTAGGGATTGAAAACTTGGTATTTTTCTTTTAATAAAATCCCATAAAATCTTTAAAAATCTACAAAAAATAAGTTCAGTAAAATACTTTGATATACAAACATGTTTGAGTAAAATCAAAACATGTTATAAACATTTTGAACTATTTTTGTAACTTAGAAATTTTGGCTTGAAACAAAATCTGTATTTTTTCAAATAGATTTTTTCAAAACTTCTCCAAATACAAAAACAAGATATTTTAAACACTTTTAAACATAGAGTGTATGGATATAATCCACTACACATACATGATGAAATATCTATATTTTTGACAATAAACACTAAAATGGTTTTGGTTAAAGACAAGTATACTTTGAATACCAAAAATCAAACTAGTATTTTTCCAAATGAAAAACACTTTTGTATTTTACCAAAATGAAAATTCTTTTACGAAAACTCATCTAATTTTGTGTGTGAGTGTATATGGTATACTTGAGCAATCCACCAACTATTCTATCCTTTATATTTTATCTAAAACAAAATCTTAATATAAACAAACCTAGACACAAGTCTCCTCTTGAAGTCTTCTTCTCTTTCTTGACTTGGTCCAAACATGATCTAAAGAGCTAGACTCTTCTTGAGTACTTGATGTGATCTTGATGCATAGGCTCTTGAATCAAACCGTTAGCTCCAAAACTTGACTTTAAATCCTTTGTTGAAGCAAAACACCTACTAAGATGTTGATCATAAATCTGAGACTAATTAAACACAAGATCATTAGTACTATAACTATATGAATTAATCATCATCAAAATTAGAGTGATGGGCCTTTGGGCCAAGAAATACAAAAACATGATATTTAAATAACTTTGAAGCATATAGTATATGGATGAAATCCAATATACATGAAAGGTATTATATCTATGTTTTTGACATTAAATCAAAAAATAGGTTTTGTCTAAATACAAAACTCCACATGAATAGTGTATAAAAATAAGTTTTTCTAAGTATATGAAGCATAGATGTATATAGATCAAATCTAATATACATTAAATCATGTAAACTTATTTTGATTCTATCTATTCATGAAAACCAAGATCGGTTAAACCGAAAACCAAAACCAAAACATGAAACATGTGTGTTGTGAACTTGAGCATATCATACTATCTAATCTTTATAATAGATCTAAACAGAATTTTAACTAAACAAACTGAAGTCTTCTTGTCGAACGCCGTCTCCAAGTCGACTCGATCCAAACGCGATCCAACCGCTTGACTCCAACCGAGTGCTAGATGTGAACTTGACGCTCGAGCTCTTGAATCATCATGTGAAAGCTCCAAAATACCTTTGTTGAAGCTAATCACCTATTAATAACTTGATCAAATATCTAAAATTAAATATCACAAGATTATTAGTAAACTATAACTACATGAGTTAATCATCATCAAAACTAGAGTGGAAGGCCTCTGGGCCAACATATCATAATCCATCTGACAAATCTAACATATGCTACAAGTACACATCGAATAAAGTTATGAGCATGTACAACAAGAAACTATTACAAATAATAACATATGATAACATCTACAATACTTTCATATCTAGAGAAATTCTCAACATGCCTATAATTAAAGCTGGTCCTCGTTACAACCTAAAAAGCATGAAACTGAGAGGGGTGAGGCCAATAGCTCAGTGAGTCAAGTCCAAAGAAAATCAAGGAATGATATACATATCAATGAGAAGCATGATTATTCAAGTAATAAGGATAAATATAGAAGGACAAGAAAAACAGAAAATCGATGACATCCCATGATTTAATAATAAAGACAATGATCTCAAAAATCTTCGGGGACGATCAAACTCTTATGGTCATTGATTCCTAATTACTTTCTTAAGTTTTCATTCAATATATAATAGAATTTATAAGTTATATAGAATAATTTTGTTTAGTTATTTAGCTTATTATCGAATTCATCTCATGTATACACATGTATTACAAACGTATCTTGTACTCTCCTCGCGGTGATACACCAATCACAATAACTAAATTATAAACATAATTTATGCATACATACAATATATACATCACAAAACACACTTTTATATCATATAATAATATCACACTTTACATATTAATACATCACACTTCACAACTTTCACATATCATATTTAATGAGATACACATTATATGTTATTCATATGCATATACAATTCACATATGAAGTGTGAAATTCTCCGTCTTCCCCTCCTACCGGCTCTCGTCCGTCTCCTTTCTCCGCATATATAAATATATAAAACAATAACACCGTCTTTCCCTTCCTATCGGCTCCAGCCCGGCCCCTTCCTCCGTTATGTATATATATGTATATATATCATATAACAATAACACTATCTTTCCCCTCCTACCGGCTCTCGCTCGACACCTTCCTCCATATAATATAAATATGTAAAACAGTAACACCATCTTTTCCCTCCTACCGGCTCCAGCCCGACCTCTTCCTTCGATATACATAAATGCAACAAATATAAATGCACATACAAAAAGATAACAATCAGTTATCCACAATACGAAACATCAACCAAATATTATAGTTTTTACTTTCCAGTTTATCATTTTCACTTTCAAAGAATTACATTTGCTTCAATGTATGTATATATATATATATATATATATACACACACACACACACACACACACACACACACACACACACACACTTAAGTTGACACTGTAGTGATTTATTCATCCTTGCGTGGATTGAGTTCTCACTCACATTATATGTATCCAATTCTCTTGACTCGATTACATGTATATGTATGTATATATATCACCCAAATTGTCATACACAATCATGTTTCATATAATTTCCTAGACATACCTAATAGTTGTGAGCGTTCATCACTTATATATCGGTGCACTTCTGTGTCAAAATCATACAAATAATGAACAACTTAACAAGTATTTGTTTGCATTACCATCACACATTTGGGCCACATGGTTAGATATTGTGGTTAAATATACTTCTCCTTTATCTTCGATATTTGATGTCGTAATTGACTAACTACTACCCATGTTCGAAATCTTAGCATATTTATAATTATAAGTGTTCTAATAAGTCGACACTTAAGCAACACCATTTATTTTCATTCCATCGAAATTATTACTTGTGATCAAAAAGTATATGATTCATTAGATTAAGTTTTCATCACGAGTTATTAATCAATCAGGAAGTTTCTCCCACTTAACTTATATATATATATATATATATACACACACACACACACACACACACACACACACACACACACTTATTAATTATTATTAGTCCATTAATTGTATTCAAGGCCATTCTTTTTTCTACTATACATACTCAGTTAAATCAGAGTTCTAGCTCATTCGCCGGGACACACTTTCCATTTATCAACTGTATCTTCAAATATAATATATAGTTATAGACTACTATTTGGTTATTGTTTCTTTAATCATTAAGACCTAGTTCCTCTCTGAAATTTCAGGATAAATTCTTGATCTATCTGATTTTTCAATTTACTGAATGTATTGAATTAATAGTAAGGATATTTGAGAGTTAGACTCAGAAGTTCCTGATGTATTAAGTAGTCATTATATGACACAAGTTCATTACCATTTAGTTAACGAAAAATATCAGAATTATCATTTTCTTTTTTTACTTAAGTTATAAATCGACGATAAAATTTATTAATTATCATTACTAATACTAACTTAAGTTTCTAAGCACCAGTTAGTTGCTAGTTAGCACTAAACCAATTGCCTTACAAGGTTTTACATCAATTTATTAAGTTTACTAAGGGTCGACAGTTTCCTATTCTGTATTGAGTCAATTTGATATTGATGTAACCAATCCACACATCCAATTCAGATATCTGATTACACATTGATTATTAAAAGTGGCAGTTATCTATATATTAGCTCAATTGTACTTAAGGCTTAAACCCAAGCTAAGATCGGATTTCTCATTTGGTTGATAATTTACTTCTAATTAAATTTTATTTGAGTAATCTGATTATTAAGGCTCATTACTGACCCTAACAGTACTTACATATCATAAACGTACACTTGTGCACCCAAGAGCAATCATATACACCTAATAAGAGTATAAGCCTACAAATTCCACAAACTAGGATACAAGATAGTGATGTTCCCCATTAAAAATATTTATATTGCTATGTCTTCATAAAAATGCGAATAGTAAGATGTTTATTAGTAACAACTATAAATAACTCATAAATAACCTTTCTTAAGCATTCCCATGTGGAGATGATTATATCTTACATCCCGCAATGAGGCATATCTTGAGTAAGTTATGGTTTGAGGTGGACTATATTTCACAAGAGCTTTACCAAATATTAAAATGAAATGGAATACATTACCTACTATGCATAATATTCTACGAGAATTGAAATGAGGTCTAACAATTATCAAAAGAGTAACTGATTTGTTATGTTTGATGATCTCATGCTCCTAATTTAAAGTCCAGGTGAACTCATGATGGGACTTGCAATAAAAAGCCAGTCCTAGACTACAAGTTAAGAATCATGACTAAATACCAGTTCCTTGAAGGTACCCTGAGCAATTGCCATACTCATATGATGTTTCTTAAATTCAAAAGTCCACTTATCATGATTAAAAAGGGATTATGTTGAGTAATCGTGATCCATTAAGGCCTAAGCCAAAACATTATTTTTAAGCACATGATTATTCCCCTTCCCAAGTCGGAATACGCTATGATCAACCAAGTAATCCTACGGATGAATCCATCATAGGCCAAGGTGTTGCAATGTTCCACCATGGTCCTTCTCTTTCATTTTGTGACCAAGAATATTCCGAAAAAATCTTCTCAAAGTCCTTTTATTTCAATATAAAGAGAAATGGATCATATGGTTAAATGATATTATAACTAAAAGATACTAACTTGAAATGAAAAAATTGGTGTAAGACTTATAATGATTTCTCCAATAAGTTTTCTACTCGTGTATGTATTTTAGCGATTATCGTGTTTATGAAATAACCATAATTTCTTATGGCGTACCACCCTAATAACTAACCGTAGTGGATAATAGAAGGGCTCTAAGTTGTCATTACACCGTATAATATGGTCGCTACCCTAGGAGAGGAGACATTTTCCACAATGAGTACACTAAGTTACACTGAAATCAAACTCAAATGGAAGAAAAAGCCAACTCATGATAGTTATATGATAACTTATAACTATTATTAGGTTATATTTCAAGATGACCCATAGACACGTACATTTCTTTTCATATAAAAAGTAAATTCTACACAAGATATCAATACCTAACTTGCTAGTTCAGTATCTTTACACATGCTAGCTAGTATTCTATCAATCCATATCTTCTTCTCCACCATCATACAAATTACATAATTTACCCAAGTTACACATGTAACATACACCTCAAATTCTAAGTTCTAGGGATAGATCAAGAGTCATGTTAATGAATTCATAATTTGAGTTAGAGGACAGGATCCCCATTCACAAAATTAAGAGTAATTACCTAAAAGATTGAAGCTTAAATCCTATTTAGAGTTACTATCTTCACTTCAAAACTTTCGCCAAATCAACCAACAACTTGGAAACTAAATGAAACCAAAATCATAGCTATTATAACCAGATCAATCACAACTTGGTTTTAATTTCAATTCTAATCCAATGAAGTGCTGAAGAACAACAAGATCACCATGAATTTGAAGAAGGAAGAAAAACCCACTCACCTCGTTGCCGTCAATGCTGCCGCGCCTTGCCGCCACCTTTACTGTCGCCTGGCCGTCGCCGTCACCCGTGCGCCGCCCGTACGTGGACTGGCGCGGCTGCAGCAGCTGGTGCGGCTGTTGCCGCCTAAATCCAGATGGAAGAGAGAAGGGGAGGGAGAGAGATAGGGGAGGAGGGAAATAAGGGGCTACTATCTCCCTCCTATCAGGCCGCTGCTGACGGCTGCCCCCGTGCCACCAGCCGCCTTCGCAAGCCACCGACGCCTCATTGTGCGCCGCTCGAGCTAGAGGGGGAGGGAGAAAATGAGAGAGAGATTAAGATAGATCTCAGAGGAGAGATTTGAGAGGAGGATGTTGGGGAGGGACTCTCGCTATTGTCGATCACCACTAGGGGAGAGAAATTGGGAAAGGAAGAGAGAGAGAGAGTGATAGAGAGAAAATGAAGATGCTTTCTTTCATTTTCCCAATAAATACTCATCTATATAGATATATACTAATTACTCCCCATATGCCACTTGGCCCCTCTCATCCTCAAGTTGCCCAAAAGCATGCCACCTCACTCTCCCATTTAATTTAATATATTTGTATTTCTATGTAAGTGTAATGTACATGTAGAAATGTATTTAGTATTTAACTATTTACTTATGAAAGATAAATCCAATTACCTACCCACTTATATGCACACACGTATTTTCATTTATCAATATTTCATCCCTCCAAAATTTCTCCGAAACTTCTGAAAATCCTTTTTCATACAAAATTGATTCAATAATCGCCATAGATAATCCTATGTGATTTTGTTAATCAAGAATTAGAATATTAAATAAGACTTTGATAACCAGGGTGTTACAATTGTCCAAGGATCAAGGAGAAGAATAAGAGCAAGGAGTCAAACACCGAAGCAAATCTTACACAGGTGATCAATATCCAATCGGGTTGTACTTCACAGGTAGATGGATTAGACTCAGACTCATCTGTGTTTTCATTCTCAGCCACTACACCTACTGTAAGTTACTCAAGTGATTCTGAGTGGATGATTGATACAGGAGCTACCTATCATGTGTGTCCCCAATAGGGATTGGTTTTCCAGTTTTAAGAAATTAGATGGTTGTTCCCTTATCATGGGTGATGATAGTCTATGTCAAATGGAAGGGATAGGTACTGTCTGTTGGCCCAAAGGCCCATCACTATAGTTTTGATGATGATTAACTCATGTAGTTATAGTACTAATGATCTTGTGTTTAATAAGTTTCAGATTTTTAGCAAGATCTTAGTCGGTGTTTAGCTTCAACAAAAGATTCGAGTCAAGTTTTGAAACTAGCACATGTTTCAAGAGCTCGCGCATCAAGATCGCATCAAGTACTCAAAGAGGAGTCTAGCTCATGGATCAAGGTTCGGACCAAGTCAAGATGAAGAGAAGATATTCAGGAAGACTTGTGTCGAATTTTTAAGTTTAAGATTTTTGTTTTTAGATAAAATATAAAGGATAAATTAGTTGTGAATTGCTCAAGCTCATAGACACACACACAAAACATTTCATGTTAAATAGTTTTAGTTTTTAGAAATACAGTTTTGGTTTTGTCTTCAAAGAATACATCTTTAGTTTCATGAATAGATGTCATCAAATCAAGTTTACATAATTTATATGTGTATTAGATTTCATCTATACATATTGTTGCTTCATAATATTTAGAAAAACTTTTTGATGTTTCTAATTCATGATTTTAAGTTTTGTTAAAGTCAAAACTTATTTTGAGCTTATTGTCAAAAACAAGTATATTTCATCTTATATGTGTATTGGATCATTTTCATACACACTATACTTCAAATGTGTTTAAATATCTTATTTTTATATTTGTGTTCCATTTTGAAGTTTATTTTTGAAAAATACTATTTTCAGTTTAAGCTTAAACTTCTATGCCTAAAAAATAGTTCAATTTGTTTGTAATATATGTTGATTTTTGATCACTCATATTTGTACTTCAAAGTATTTCAATGAATCAATTTTTGTAGAATTTATGGGATTTAAATAAGTTTTTTAGGGTTTTACAAGTCAAATTTTCAATCCTTAAAAACCCAGTTTTGGGCTGCTGGCGCGACCGACCTAATCAGGGCTCGGTCGACCGAGCGGCGACCGATGTACACAAAACATGCACAAGCCCTTGGTCGTAGGGCCGGTCACCATGCGGTCGAGCAACCCAGAGAGGCTGCTCTCTGGATATGGCCCCGATCGATCGAGTGTTGACCGACCAAAGACCATTGCTCTCTGGTTTTGGTCACGGTCGACCGATAGGGCAATAGACTAGGGGTGGTCGACCAGGTGGTAACAGTCTAAAATATGACCGTTGGCTAGTTGACCGACCGATCGACTGGCCGGTCATCTGGTATGGGTGTTGAGCCCTAACAGTTAGTTTTTGTAACTCTATAAAAGAAGACTGTTTTTGCAAGTTTTGAGCAAGATTTAAGAGATGTTTTAGAGCAAAATTTTCCCATCTTTCTTAGAGGTTTTTCAACAAGTTTTTGGACTTAACTTCCATATCAATAGAGTGTTTATAAAGAGTGTTTTTCAAGAGTGATTCTCTTAATTTTTCAAAAGCATTTTCTTGAGTTTTCCACCACAAATTCTATCTAGTTTTTCTCACACAAGTTTGAACTTTCCATTGTGATAATCATCCATAGGGATTCTTGTTGTGAGAGTGTTTGTTGGTGATCAAGAGAAGAGATCACCAAGTATTCTAATTTCTACTTGGAGGAAGTTGTGAAAGTTGCAGCCTTGGCGAGCTTACGGGTTCACGTGTATTGTTCTTGCGAGAACAAATGAGGGACTTGCGGGTTCAAGAGTTCTTGAGAGAGCTTGTTGTAGGTGTTGTGGTACCGAGTGATCTTGCAAGATCATTATAGTGGAAATCCTTCATAGTATTGAAGGCGGAGATGTAGAGCAAGTGTGCTCGAATTTTGAAATAAATCTCCCGTGTTTGTGATTGCTTATCTCTCTCTCACTTGTGTTTTATATCTTGCATGCTCTTATTGTTTAAATCTATTACACGCTTAATATTCCCTTGTGCTTCATAGGTATATTTGCTTGGGATTGTTTGCTCACACTAGTATTTAACCAAGCGAGCCATAGTGGAACTTCAACTCTTAATTTAGAGCAATCTTGAGAAGATAGTTCAGGGTCCTTCACCAGAAATTCAGATATACTCTTTGGTTATACGTTGTGTGTAATTTTAGTTTGCATAATTAATTTTTAATTCCATATTGTTTGACATTAGATTAGCTAATTACCTATTCACCTCTCTAGGTGACCTACATTTGGTAGCAGAGCTTGGTGCTCTTGATTTGGGTCAACAACCTAGAGTTACAAATCCTATTTTTGCTTACCATAATATTTGTTTGTACGCATAGGGGCCGTTTGTTTCACGTAAAACTCCGTAATTCGTAAATGACTTACTACCCAGTTACAACTACGGCGTTTGTTTGGACCGTAATTCGTAAAAGACTTACGTAACTCAACTAACACTCACTTGCAACCCAGTTACCACTCACTTACAGCCCAGTTACAGTTAATTTTGTGGTCATACAAATTTGTAATATTTTTTTATATTAATATTAAAATTTTTTAATATTTAACTTTTTTAATATTTATTTGCAGTATTAAAACTTTTAAAATCACCAAAAAGTTAATTTTGTGGTCAGCTTTTTCACTTACGACTTATACATTACGATAACCAAACACCGTAAAGTACAATACACTTCCCACTTTACAATTTTATATTACCAACCAAACACCGTAAAATTTACATACATGTAACTCATTTACAATTGTAAAAAACTTTACCAATTATAACTACGAATTACGGCCAGTTACGACAACCAAACAGACCCATATATGAATTTCATGACACCTCCCATGTTTGATATTTTTAACCTCCAAACTTGGAAAGTTAAGATGTCTATGTACCTAAAAGGCTTAGGTATTCATGTCTATTTTGCCACCATTAAAGATTCATATTTTTAAATGGCAAACACCTTAAAGCTAATACAAAAGCCCTTCATACTTTAAAGTTAACCCTATATGATAAATATTTATCTAGGATTTCTAGTTTTGATTCAGCTTTTGTAGTACGGAACACTCTTATCTCCCTTGATGAAAAAGCAATATTACATGGGGAGTGACTCGAATGATGGAAGTGCTACTTCCAATATGTGCTACATGGTCCAAGGAGATAACCCCCTTGAGGTAAATTCTGATTTCGAACTTGACAATGATGATGAGATGCCTTATGATGAACTTCATTGTTTTGTGAAAAACTTCTTAAAAAATATGATTTGTTAAAGAAAGAAAAAAATTTATTTTGAAAGAAAATGAAACTTTGATGAAGGAAAATGACCTTTTGAAAAAAGAGAATGTATCCTTGTCTTCAAAATTGAATATTGCTTTTGAAGAAAATAATTCTTTGATAAACAAAATTGATTCTATTTTAAAAGAAAGAAAACTATTTTAAATGAAAATGAGCTTTTGAAAAAGAAAATTATTTTAAAAGAAAAAGAAAATATTTTAAAGTGACAAAGAATGTTATTTCTCATGTTTTTTCTTTTAAGATTGAAAATGATATTTATATTTTGAAGAAGAACATTGACAGTTTGAGCTCCACCTTGAGCCAATGTGCATTTAAACATAATAGATTAGAATTTATGTTTCGCAAGAAATAAATTTCACACATGTATGCACATCTTACACTACATACACCTCATGTACACCATGCTCACACTCACACCACACATGTATGTTAGACTGTATAAATGTACACATTGTGGCCGCAAAGACCATCTTGTAAAATTTTCTTTTATAAATTAAATTCTTAAAATTTTGCAAACAAATATGTTTGGGTTCTCAATGTTGTTAACCCCCATGGACCCAAAAATATATGAGTATGAAAATCTCCACCTCTTATTTTTAATATAGGCGTGGGCTCTCACAAGACGCAAGAGGATTGTTGCCATGGTGGTGGATGCAATGGAGCTTAAAGGATACACCCATTTAATGCATCACTATCAATGAAACATGGTGGGAGGACCACCTCATGTTTTAAAAAAAATAAATTGGATACATCTGTTTTGGTAACCATTTCATCCTCTATTTTAAAACATTTTTATGTTTATATATTAGTGTAATGACCTAGACTCACTCATATGTTGTTTTATGCTTAATGTTGAGTTGATTGGTTGTTAGCTATGCATGTGTTTTTGAAAATCTTTTCAATAGAATTACATACCTATTCTTTATTCATATTTTTATGCTTTAGTTAAAGCATATATAGATTTATATGTCTATATCATGTTGATATGCAAATTTTGTTAAAACTCGTGTTATACATATACACTTTTTGAGTTACATGCTATATATGCTCTATTTTTATTGTATACTCATTTGTTATTTGATTGTACATTATAGTCCTAGTTTTGATGATTCTTACATTGTTATATGATATATCATGTTTTTTAGAAAAAAATTCATATGAGTTTTTGTTTTGAGCATTATTGAGTTATTTTCATGAATATGTTATTCACATGATTCTTGTACAGTCACATTTCTTTTATTTTCTCATAATCTTATTTTCATGAGCTTATATATGAGTTTTATAGATCTTGAGTGTCACTTCTTGTTTATTTAGCATGCTTTATAGGATACATAATTTGGTTTCATGTTTTGAAGAATATTTAACTAGTTTTTCAAAAACTATTTTAAACTAGTTCATTATTCTTCAACTTGGTAGTGTTTTCAATCTATAATTACTTTTAAAATTTTATTTTTGAAAACTTCTACCCTATAAGGGCGGTTGGTTGGGCGAACATGCCTTGTATACTCTTTAATGAAAATCTCATAAACATGTGCATGATAGGGTGGATAGTTATGAGTTATACATATAATTTTTATGGTATTTTATTTTTGTATACTCATATTTATTTTTTTATATATTTATGCTTCAAATCTCAAGTGGTATTTTCATTATATATATATAATTTTAATTGTGCTTGGCTTACAATGTTCATACATGTTTTATAGCACAAATTATTTTATGATAAGCTTAATTTAATTCTAAATGTTAATTGATATTTTTTTCAAGTTTATACATGTGTGTTTTTTTTATAAAAAAAGGAAAAAGTTTTTTTTAACTTAAAAAGATTTCATGTTGATAAGATAATAATTATGTTTATCTACAAGTGATATCAACATTTATTTTGTCAACTACTATTTGCTTTCAACTGATATCAAAATTTATTTTGTTGACTACAAATAATTTCAAAATTTGTTTTAAGTGGTATCAAATTTTTTTTTCAAAATGTGTTTGATATGTATTGCCTATATGCAAGGGGAGCTTAACATGTCCTCCATATATAGATTCATGTTGAGTGTATTTTACATATTGAGGAGCTTGACCTCTCTTCCTAATGTGGTACACATGTGTAGGGGGCTTAACATCTCCGTCTATACATTGTATATTATGGTTATGTGGGTTAGGGTCTAGTCATCCTTTCTCCATGCAATGCATGTATGCAGGGGAGCTAACTTAACATATCTCCTCTTTATGAATTTATATTGCATATACATTTGTCATGTTTGTTTTTCTTCACTCCTTTGTTGATGAGTTGACAAAAAGGGGAGAAGAATTTAGAGTTTATATATGCATCTTAGATTTTTGTTTATGCATATATATTTGTTTAGTTTATGTGCTTCATTGAATATCTAGTTGTTTATTTATAATGCATGAGTTAAGAGGTAGCTTCTATGAAGCTTATCTTTAATCCATGCATATATAACTCCATGAGTTTTGTCATCATCAAAAAGGGGGATATTGTTGGCCCAAAGGCCCATCACTCTAGTTTTGATGATGATTAACTCATGTAGTAATAGTACTAATGATCTTGTATTTAATAGGTGTCAGATTTTTACCAAGATCTTAGTCTATATTTAGCTTCAACAAAAGATTTGAAGTCAAGTTTTGAAACTAGCACGTGATGATTCAAGATCTCACGCATCAAGATCGCATGAAGTACTCAAAGAGGAGTCTAACTCATGAACCAAGGTTTGGACCAAGTCAAGATGAAGAGAATATTTTCAAGAGAAGATTTTCAAGAAGACTTGTGTCGAGTTTGTAAGTTTAAGATTTTTATTTTTTAGATAAAATCTAAATGATAGATTAGTTGTAGATTGCAAAATCTCATATACACACAAAACATTTCATATTAAATAGTTTTAGTTTTTGAAAAATAAAGTTTTGGGTTTGATCTTCAAAGAATTCACCTTTGGTTTCATGAATAGATTTCATGAAATCAAGTTTACATGGTTAATATGTGTATTGGATTTTATCCATACACATTATTGCTTTATAATGTTTAGAAAAACTATTTTATGTTTCTAATTCATGGTTTTAAGTTTTGTTAAAGTCAAAACTTATTTTGAGCTTATTGTCAAAAATAAGTATATTTCATCTTATATGTGTATTAGATCATTTTCATACACACTATGCTTCAGATGTGTTTAAATATCTTGTTTTTGTATTTGTACAAGTTTTAAAAAAATCGTTTTCCATTTTGAAGTTTATTTTTGAAAATACGGTTTCTAGTTTAAGCTTAAACTTCTATGCCTAAAAAATAGTTCAATTTGTTTGTGATATGTGTTGATTTTTGGTGACACATATTTGTATTTCTAAGTGTTTCAATGAATCTATTTTTTGAATTTTATGGGATTTAAATAAAATTTTTAGGGTTTTACAAGTCAAATTTTCAATCTTTGAAAACCCAGTTTTAGGCTGCTGGCGGTCGATCGACCGGTCGACTGAACCAGGACTCAATCGACCGAGCGGTCGGCCGATGTGCACAAAATATGCACAAGCCCTTGGCCGTAGGGCCGATCGACCGTGCGGTCGATTGATCCAGGAAGCTGCTCTCTAGATGTGGCCCCGGTCGATCGAGCGGTGGACCGACCAAAGAGAATTGCTCTCTAGTTTTGGTCACGGTTGACCGACCAGTGGACCGACCAAAGAGAATTGCTCTCTAGTTTTGGTCACGGTTGACTGACCGGGCGACCGATATGGCAATGACCTGGGGGCGGTCGATTGGACAGTCGATGGCAATCCCAACGGTCTGAAATATGACCGTTGGTCGGTCGATCGGCAGGTCATCTGGCCTGGGTATTGAGCCTCAACAACTAATTTTTATAACTCTATAAAATGAGGCTATTTTGGCCAGTTTTAAGCAAGATTTTTGAGAAATTTTAGAGCCAGTTTTTCCCATCTTTTCAGAGATTTTTCATCAAGTTTTTGGGCTTAACTTCTATATCAATAGAGTGTTTATAAAGAGTGTTTTTCAAGAGTGTTTCTCTTGAAATTTTCAAAAGTATTTCTTTGAGTTTTCGACCAGGAATTCTATCTAGTTTTTCTCACACAAGCTTGAGCTTTCCATTGCTATATTCATCTAATTGGGATCCTTGTTGTGAGGATGTTTGTTGATGATCAAGAGAAGAGATCACCAAGTGTTCCAATTTTTACTTAGAAAAGTTGTAGAGGTTGCTGCCTCAGCGAGCTTGTGGGTTCGTAAGTATTGTTCTTATGGAAACAAGTGAGGGACTTGTGGGTCTAAGAGTTCTTAAGAGAGCTCGTTGTAGGTATTGTGGCACTGAGTGATCTTGCGGGATCGTTATAGTGAAAATCCTTCATAGTGTTGATGGCGGGGGCGTAGAGCAAGTATGCTCGAACCTCAAAACAAATCTCCATGTTTGTGATTGCTTGTCTCTCTCTTTCTCACTTGTGTTTTATATCTTGCATGCTCTTATCGTTTATATCTATTACATGCTTGATATTCCCTTGTGATTCATAGATATATTTGCTTGGGATTGTTTGCTCACACTAGTATTTAACCATGAGAGTCATAGTGGCACCTCAACTCTTGATCCAGAGGAATTTTGACGAAATAGTCCAGAGTCCTTCACCGAGAATTCAGCTACACTCTTTGGTTATACGTTGTGTATGGTTTTAGTTTGCATAATTAGTTTTTAATTTCGCGTTGTTTGTCATTAGATTAGCTAGTCACCTATTCACCCCTTTTAGGTGACCTAAACTGTCTTGGTCAAGATGCTCGATGGGATGGCGCGAAAATTGAAGGATGTAAGATATGTACCTCAACTGAAAAGGAATCTTATCTATGTTGGTGCCTTGGAAGTATTGGGTCATGGGGTATCTATAAGAGATGGTGTTCTCAAGATGACTGGAGGCTCGATTGTGGTATTGAAGAGCGTCTGATGCAATAGCCTATACTACTTGATGGGTAGTACGGTTATAGAGTGAGTGACGACTTCTATTTCTTTAGGTGATTTTTGTACACAGGTTTGGCATATGAGGCTCAGACATATAGTAGAAAAGTCTTTGCATGCCCTAGTAAAGAAGGGATCATTGGAAGGTGCATCTACCTGTAACATGAAATTGGGTAGTTATGGTATTCTGGACCAGAAGACGAAGGTAAAATTTGACACTACTACTCACCGCTCGGAAGGTCTTCTTGATTGTATTTACGTTAATATTTGGAGTCCTGCCAAGACTGCATCGCTTGGAGGTCATTTGTACTTCGTCTTTTTATCGATAATTTATCTATGCATTGTTGGATATATCTCATGAGACAAAGATTTTAAGCCCTAGGTATGCTGGTGAAGTAAAAGGGTGTGATGGAGAAACATACTGGTAGGAAGATTAAGGAGGTCCAAATTGGTAATGTTAAGAAATACATGAACCAATTCCTACAATTTAGCCAGAACACTAGTATTAGTACTCACTTCACAAATGGAATACATGGGTTGGCTAAGAAAATCAACCACGCCTTGCTGGAGAAGGTTCAGTGTTTGTTCTCTAATGAACAATTAGACAAATTGTTTTGAGCTGAGGCGATTGTATATGCTAGCTATCTCATAAATGGACTGTCATCGACTGCGACTAGAGGAAAAATTCCATTGGATATTTGGTTAAGTGGAGTTACTGAGGATTATGATTTGCTGTAGGTATTTAAAAGTCTGGCCTACTTAGTGCCAAAGATGGCAAGGTAAATTTATGAGCAAAGAAGTTTGTATTTTTGGGTGTCAAGAGGAATATGAAAGGTTACAAGTTATGAGATCTCAAAAACAAGAAGATTGTGTTGAGTAATCATGCCACGTTTGATGAGATTTCATTTTTGAAGTCTACCATCTCTAAGCAGGTGGAGAGATTGAAGACTAAGGATGTATCGCAGCAGGTGACGGTTGATACTACTCACCATCTTCAGGTGGTTCGGTATCAGTAAAGATTCACCAGATGTGATACCAAGTGAAGATCATGTAACCGGTTTGGATGCTAAACAGGTTGAAGACATTGATGAGGATGTCGAATTGTTTGGAGCTATTGAAACCAAGATAAATCCACGTAAGTGGGTGAAGAAGCATGAATCTTAGGTTTGTGAGTATGACAGGCTCAAATTGAAGGTCATTGTTCTCCGTGACGGTATTGGTAATGAGGTTCATATGATTCGGCCAGTTCAGTTTGCTACTGAAGATTTAGTCACAGTTTCTTGAGCTCGATGGAGCTCATTTGGATGAACTAGTGTGGCTTGATCTCGTTGGGCTTGGGTACATAGGCAACCATAATGGTGCATCCAAATTAGAGTCAACATGGTGCTATGTTGTGTTTGGCTCAGATTTGAGAAATCTTTACCGAGGTGGAGAAATGTGGGGAGAGAGGGTAAAATTGTAACGCCTCGATATTGCAGGTACAGAGACGTTACTGCGACCTATATACGTAGGTTGAAAATACCCTCATATATATATGCTAAACATCAGTACAAGTAAGAATCAGAGTACAAAAATACGTGATGCATTATATGTTCCAATATATGAGTATAATTACTAAGTTATCACAGGATATGACACAATATTGCATGAATATTACATCACTGATAGGCACAAATGCGAGAATACAAAGAGATATATAATGATGAATAGTACTAAATGCCCTCACGAGTTACAGGAGGAAAACTCGAGGGATGAGCAGGGGGCCTGGAAGCATAGGGCCTCAGATGGTTTGTTGATGATCCACGCTTTCGTTACACATCTCTAATTAGCAACCGGGAGAATCCACACACTTCAAGCTTCAAAATCTAGACATGTAGATCCACGGAGTCAGAACTCCCCAACGAGTGGTGTGGCGAGAGCCAAGTGGCGTGCATAGATAAGCACACGTGTATCAATAAATTCGAGTTAACGAGCATGTACTGAAAATTATGTTGTCAACACAGGCATAGAGGAGCAGGCTAGGAGGCAGTAAGCAAAGTAGATAAGGCAACATCAGTTATCTTTTAAACTAACATAAAACTGATAAAGCCGAACACGAGAAAATCAATCGTACAAGCTTAGATCATGGCTCCATGAGACTAGTACGTCGAAGGACTAATCCAAATAAGGAAACCCTCATCTATATACCTTTATCTCATGTCACCGTAATCCGAGCATATACAACCTGAGTTGCAAAATAACACAACAAATTGTATATTAGTATCTTATTATAATTGGGGCCGTCTAAGTTGTAGGTTTTAGTATGTGTCCCATTCTACATACTTTCACTTACAATTTATAGAGCCAGTTATTTGAAAACTGATGGAGTTTGATGAACCATGTTTAGAATGGGTCCCGTATATGCCCGGGACAACTGATTTGTCACATACATTGCATTCATGTTGTCACTTTACCACACTTGTTTGCTAATAGATGATATTAATAAGTGTCTTTTTTCTTTGCTAAATGTAGGCCCAAATGCTCAAAGGGATAAAAGGAGAACGAGCCCAAAAGCCCACTTTATTCTGAATTAATTCAGAATAAATTTGAAGTGAAGAGGTCTAGGCTATATCTTGGCATATCAAGGGGTTGAGAAAAACTCTCCTTGAATCCAGGAATCGAAGCCAGAAAATCAAAAGCCGATTCAGTCAGTGGTTGAAGCAGCAACAAGAAAACCAGCAGGAGATGCGAGCCCCACTTCAAACAAGGGGCCTCCTCCCCTTTGGTGTGGCCACGTGGCCACACCAGGGCCGCGGAAACACGGCCCAAGCCGCATTTCCGCGGCCAACTGAATTCAGTTGGGGGAGCGTTTGCTCCCCCAACGTTCCCAGGATCCTGATTCGTGGGTTTTTGGCTATAAATACCTCTTTAAGCAGAGAAAAAGGCAGCGAAGACTAATATTAAATTTTGCTTTTATTTTCTTAAGATCTAGGTTCTTTGTTAGCTAGAACTCAAGTTGTAATTTCATTGTTTACTTTGTAGTTCAGTCTAAAAACTTGTGAGAGAGAGGACAGAGAGCTTGTAATCGAAGATTGAAGTGACAGCAATACAAGAAGCAAGCCTCCTTTTCTTCCACTCGTGTTTCGGTATGTTGTGCGTATTTATGTTTGCTTTATTATTTTCCATGGATAACTAAAAGGTTTTCTGGGCTAGTTATCGACTCTCTTTTGTTTTCTTCTCTTCTGTTTTTGAAAGAAAAAGTCCCGATGACTCATATGCATGCCTCCCTTAAAGCCTTTCTTTTTGAAAGTGTTCTTGAAGGCACATGAGGATGGGTATGGATAATTGAATTCACCATTCTTTCTTGAACTTCTTGTGAATCGTTTTTAATTCATTCTTACTTCTTCGCGCTTTATGTTTTAATATCCGATTCCAACTCTTTCTTGAAGAAAAAGGACTCAAACCTTCTGCATCTTATGTGCTTTACTCAAAGCTTTCTAAAGAAAAGCAACTTTAAGATTTGCAAATGATAACTTGAGGGACTTAATACTTTAAGAGAAGAATGAACAATTGAGTAGGAAGATAGTAAGCCCAGATTTGATATCTTATTATAAAACAACATCACAACTCTTAAAGCTTTTTAAAAAAATCACCTCCTCCAAATCCTTTTCTGAAAGTTGAAATTTCTCTTTTTCATCTCTTTTCCTTACATTCTCTTTTTCCTAAAAAACGAACACAAATTCCTTGTTTTTAAAACGACTCATCGAAAAGCTTTCATCGCATCCCTCCTTGTGGACACGACCCGTTAGCCACAAGCTACACGGTACATTCTTAAACTTATTGGTTGTTTCTTTCATTTTAGCAATCAATTTTTGGCGCCGTTGCCGGGGAGGGAACGGTGTAGTTGTTTTAACAACTTTTGTGTGTTTTGTTTCAGGGACTCGAAGATCAAGATCTAGCATTCAAGCTTTGCCAAGAAGACTTGAAAATTCTGTGCCCCTACTCTCGAAAGTAGGAAACAGAATTTCAAGAAATTGCTTTGCAAATCTGAAATTTTTTTGGGACTACTAAAAACTTTGTTTTGCAGGACATATTGCTCGCAAAAACTTTAGGTTTTATATGTCATATTTGTGCTAGTGTTTCTATCCAACATCCCTGTTTTTAAGTCAACAGTAAAAGATTCGTTGAAAGTTAAAATTGATTAGACATTTGCATTCTAGGCACAAGTCTTTTCAATTCTTTTACTTTACTGTTGAAGAGAGCTGGAGACAAGGTATGTATGCATAGCATATAGTTTAGGAAACATTCTTGGGTGATTTTGCTTTTGAATGCTACTTTCCTATATCTTGCACACTTGCACGAATCAATTCTAAGGGCAAAACCAAATCAAGATAAGGTGGGGAAGTCATTACCCTTCCTTAGCCCACAAACCATCTCCAAGCACGCACAACCTAAGCCTAATTAAAATCTGATAGACGTTGGCCTTAGGGACATCTCGAACTCAGTAGGAGATTATCCTAAAGAGGAAAAGTGTTGGAGGAAAAGTGTTGGAAATTGACTCCTGTAAAATCAGTGTCAAGGAAAGGGATTGAGGGCCGAAAGCCCGAAGATTGGTGGTTACTTAATTAAGGAACATCTTTTGACGGAAAACCTCCCACCAATCTTGCCCTGACCTGGCTGATTAGCTTGTGGTCAAGGTCTACATTCTACCTCTTGTGGACAATCAACCAGTTAGAAGTTGTCTAGGTCGAGGTTACCTTAGACTAGGCTTGGTTGATTTCTATTGTTGACTGTTGTTTGAACTTGTTGTGATTGTAATTGTGTTTGTGTATGCAAGTGTGGTCGAGAGACCCTAATTCATCTAGGTTGACTAGAAACACATCACCACCTAAGTTTGAACCAAGACCAGATCCGGTAATGGCTCAATCCACATCACTGCAGGATAGGTTCTACCCCATTAGGACCTCACTTCCATCGTGCATTTCACTTCCATCGGTTGGTGAATACAATTTCGAGCTCAAGCCTCAATTCATCAACACACTCCCCAAATTTCATGGTCTAGAGTCCGAAGATGCCTACTTCTTCATAAGAGAATTTGAGGAAGTATGTCTTATGATGAAAATCCCACACCTTGTAGACGATGCTATTAGGTTGAGATTTATCCCTTTCGCACTTAAGGACCAAGCGAAAAAGTGGCTCTACAGCTTAGCAGCCGGTTCCATCACATCCTGGGATGGTTTCATCAAGGTTTTCTTGAAGAAATTCTATCCTATCCATAAAACTGCTCTCATTAGGAAGACGATCATGCAATTTAAGCAAGAACCTAGTGAACCGTTCTGGAGGTACTTTGAACGCTTTAAGGACCTCCTTGTCCAATGTCCACACTATGGAATAGAGAAATGGCGACAATGCCAAATTCTCTATGACGGTTTAGACTACTCCACCAAAACCCTCTTAGAAAGTATGTGCCAAGGGGGTTTCTTGCAGAAAGATGAAGATGAGGGATGGGATATGTATGAAAATTTAGCTGAGAAAACCATCCAATGGGAATCTGCGAGTGAGACCCATAAGAATCCCAACTCCATCTCTTCAAAAGGAGGTCTCCACTCCATAGAATCGTCCATCGCTAATGAGGCTAAGTTAGCTAATTTAGCTAGAGACTGGAAGCTCTAGAGACGAAAGAACCAATCCAGTCAATCAAGTCAGCCCGAACCAATTTCCACCCCCGGCTGCACTTACTGTCAAGCCATGAACCATGTATTCGAGGAATGCCCAGTGTTTCAGGCTCAGCAATCCTATCACGAACCGATGAATGCGGCTTTTTCAAGGCCGAACAACAATCCTTACGCACCAACATACAATCCCGGCTGGAGAAATCACCCTAATTTCTCATGGAGCCAGAACAACAATGACCATTCACAATTCAATCATGCTAACGACTTCCATCATAGTAACAATTCTTCCAATCATCAACCCAACTTCTCCAATTTCCATAATAATTCTCCCAACCATCCACCAAGCTTTCCAAATTATCAACAGAACTTTCCTAACCAAGCTCCACAATCCTCCTTCCAGAATCCTCAATTGGAAAGAAGAATGACTGACTTTGAGAGAAACATGGAGAGATATATGAAAAACCAAGACTCTCTCATGCAAACCATTCAGAGGCTAGAAGTTCAAATGAGTCAACTGGCCAACCCACAAAATGAGAGACAAAAGGGTACCCTGCCTAGTCAGCCAATCACCAATCCGAGGAATTCCCAACAAGCTCATCTAGCTGAGGATCCTTCATTCAATCAATGTAATGCTGTGCATACATTGAGGTCAGGAAAGAAATTTGATAACCAAGTGTCAACACCCACCAATCCTATTCAGCACAACCACAATCAAGCTTCCACCTCATCCAATCCAATTTCTTCCAATTCGGACGAGTCTGAAAAAGACAAGTCAGCCAGCCAGGTGCACCAGCCTATAGTACCATTTCCGAATAGGCTAAAAAACAACAAGCAAAACCCGCACATGGACAAGATAATCGAGATGTTTAACCAAGTGAAAATAAATGTGCCACTCTTTGATGCCATCCAACAAGTTCCTTCCTATGCTAAGTTTCTTAAGGACATGTGCACCAAGAAGAGAAAGACTAATGTTCCTAAGAAAGTCTTCCTAGCCACTAATATTAGTGAGCTATTTTCGGGTCCTATCCCTGTCAAGTACAAAGATCCAGGTAGCCCTACCATTGCCTGCACAATAGGACAAGCCGAGATTAGTCGGGCACTTCTTGACTTGGGAGCAAGTATCAACTTGCTTCCATTCTCTGTTTATCAACAACTCGGGTGGATGACCTTAGTCTAACTCGAGTCACCATCCAATTGGCTGACCGTTCTGTTAAAGTTCCAAAAGGGGAAATTAACGATGTCCTGATCCGGGTAGGAGAGTTCATATACCCTGTCGATTTCATAGTTTTGGAGACACAACCTGTGTCCAACTCCAATCGTAGGGCTCAAACTCCGGTCATCCTAGGTCAGCCATTCCTAGCCACTGCTAATGCCATCATCAATTGCAGGAATGGGTCTATGAGGTTAACCTTTGGAGACATGACTAGAGAAGTCAATGTCTTCCATCTAGGAAAACAACCCCGTGACATCGAGGACCAAACTTTTGAAGTAAACCAAATTGAGAACTTGACAAGTGAACACGGGGAAGAATTGGATTCAGAAATGGAGATTGACTTCGAGTTAGAGTCTGATGACTTTAATCTCGATCAGGTGGTAGATTCTGCCGTGAATTGGGCTTCAAACCCAATTTCACCTACAATGGAGCCAACAGATTTGACTAGTCCTTCTAGTGAGCCTGCCTCTTCCTTAGAATTGAAAGCCCTTCCTGCGCATCTCAAGTACGCCTATCTAGGCGAACAAGAGACCTTTCCCGTCATCATTGCCTCTCATTTAAATGACGGGGAAGAAAAAGACTTGAAAGATATTCTAAGAAAACATAAGGAAGCCATCGGGTGGACTATGACTGATATTAAGGGATTAAGTCCAACCATCGTTCAACACCGCATCCATCTCAATGAAGGCGCCACACCCAAGAGAGACCCGCAACGTAGGTTAAACCCTATTATGCAAGAGGCTGTTCATGCTGAAATCATAAAACTCTTAGACAATGGGATAATTTATCCCATTTCGGATAGCCAATGGGTCAGTCCTGTCCACGCGGTCCCAAAGAAATCTGGTTTCACCGTAGTGGAAAACGAGAACAAAGAGTTGGTTCAAACTCGACTTCCCACGAAGATTCGAGTTTGCATTGACTATAGGAAACTGAATGCTGCAACTCGTAAGGACCATTTTCCACTTCCCTTCATTGATCAGATGCTTGAACGTTTAGCGGGTCACGAGTACTACTGCTTCTTGGACGGTTACTCGGGTTATAACCAGATCCCTATCGCTCCTGAGGACCAAGAAAAGACCACGTTTACCTGTCCATTTGGGACATTTGCTTATCGTCGAATGCCATTCGGCTTATGCAATGCCCCAGCAACGTTTCAACGTTGCATGTTGAGTCTTTTCTCTGACATGGTAGAGCGCTTCTTAGAAATCTTCATGGATGATTTCTCCATCTACGGAGATTCATTCACTCAATGTCTCCACCATCTTGAACTCGTCCTCCAACATTGTGCTGAAAAATATTTGACACTAAACTGGGAGAAATGCCACTTCATGGTGAAACATGGAATTGTCTTGGGTCATAAAATATCCAAGAAAGGAATAGAAGTGGATAGAGCCAAAATCGAGGTTATTGCTAAGCTTCCCATGCCCAAATGCGTTAAGGACATTAGATCCTTCCTAGGACACGCTGGTTTCTACCGTAGATTTATCAAGGATTTTAGCAAAATTGCTAGGCCCTTGACTAATCTGTTAGCTAAGGATGTGTCCTTCAATTTCGATGCTGACTGCATCACTTCTTGGGAGAAGCTTAAGAGAGAGCTGATTTCTGCACCAATCATATCTGCACCGGATTGGTCTAAGCCGTTTGAGATTATGTGCGATGCTTCTGATTTTGCCATAGGCGCTGTCCTAGGACAACGTATTGATAACAAGCAGCATGTGATCTACTACTCTAGTAGGACTCTCAATGACGCTCAACTGAACTACACTACGACCGATGATTAGACGTAGAAGGTGTACCTATTATGTGTATAAAAATGTATTTGATGTACCCTTTCTTGTCTCCGCTATAGTATAGGACTATACCGAGTCGAATCTCAGGGAGAGCTCGCGATGGAAGCTTTACGTGTGGTAGTGAAGTGAACAAACGAGTATTCTTCTCTTGCTTATAAACTTAGTGAAGCAAATGAAAAAAGAAACTAAAAGAAGATGGATATGTTCATGGTGGAAAAGTCGTGGGAAAAGAAATCAAGAAGTGGATGTGATATTCACAAGAAAAGGAAAGAAAACTTAAAGAAGAAGCAATCCATGACTAGCTTACCTTGCTAGCTTGCCAAGACTTACTAGACTCCTTGATAGCGAATGCTTGCCTAATGTTGTCACTCCATTAGCGTAGGATTTGTCTCACGTGTTGACCTAATTACTTTCTCACTTGCAAGATGGTGGTTTAACCATCGGAGAAGAGAAGATCATACACTTGCAAGATTAACAAAAGCAATCACCCATGAGTAGTGAAGTAGGCTACGCTAGTGGTAAACTAGTACATGGAATGAAAATTAGCTACAAGAAGCCATTAAAGAACTAAAACAAAGCTTGAATTAGATTGCAAGAACTAAACAAAGCAAGTAATAAAGCAAGTAAAGAAAGCACAAGAAACTAGAATCAAACTCAAGTAGAGGAATGGAGGATGGATCAATCCTTGCATAGCTTCAAGTTGTCACCCTTGATTACACAAGCTCTCTCCCTCACAATCACTCTCTTTTGTAATGAAATCTAGGGATAGAGAAGAGAGATCTAAAGAAAGAAAACTAGAGAAAAACAACTAAAATTACAAACCCTAAACTAATCTCCTCTCTTCTCTGATCAGTTTTTGCTCGCAGGTCCAAGTGAGGTATTTATAGGCCCAGGAGAGTATCTTCGAGATCTAGTTGGTTGCCACAAAATCTGGGATCTCAACGGTCCCAGATTGCCGCGGATTGCCGCGGATCCGCCGCGGATTCTGGGCCGTTGAGCCCAGATTTTCTGGTGAGATCTGGTCGTTGGGTGGTTATCCACGTGGACTACTTGGATTCTGAGTTTGTTGCGCGGATCTCTCTAGATCTGGATTGGATTTGGCTTTATCTTTAATCTTTTAATTAATCACCTTAATTATTGCTAATTAAGGTAATTAATTGACTAACTCTCCTTTAAGTATATACCTGCAAATAAGTAGAGAAGAGGATTAAAAATCACTTATTTATTTGTATTATGCATGGGGATTATGATATAAAATATGCAATATTGGATACTAATCACACCCCCACACTTATTCTTTTGCTCGTCCCGAGCAAAAACAAAGAAAAAGAAAATAAAATCTAAGCTACAAGTTTATTACACCACTTTCGCAGGTGACGCGATTGCACTGAGCATGTGCAACAAGCCGTTAAACCTCTAGGTTACCCTAGAGGAGGAGTGTTGTCTCCTGAGGGTTTTCAGCGGATTACACCCACAAAATCCATAAAGAAAGAAGACAAATGTTAGTATTTTCGAAAACGCATTTTGAATAAGAGACAAGTTTACGAACTATTTTTGCGAAAATATAAGTGATCCTAAGTCATAAGTCCACCTATAATCATTCTTCCTTAAACTTAGTCTCTATGCAAGATCTTGTTTTTAATTAAGGTAAGAATTCAAAATTGGATTGAATATTTTATCTTTCATAAAACCTAGATAATATGCACACCGTGTAAGTGAAGATTTCTGGGATTTCAACTCCAACCATCAAGCCATTTATTCTTTTTTTCTTTTTCTTCCCTTAGTTTTATTAGGCTTTCTAATTCACCCATGTAGCGAGCCTTTAACCGATGACTCCCAAACCAGACGGTCTTAGGGCACCAGATGAGAAAACATCCCTCGGGTTTAAGGTCTCGAGTAGAAAAGGCCACAAAACTAAGAGGGATTATTCTTAATCACCGTTAGGCGTGAATAATCATGCTTCTTGAGGCACAATTACCCAGCTTAATAAGTGAGATCACTGTTAGGCGTGAGTCATCATGCTTCTTGAGGCACAATTTCCCAGCTTAATAAGTGATCTTTTATTTATATATATTTATTTTTTTTTCTCTTTTTTTTTTTTTTTCTTATTTATTTATATGGCATTTTGGTCTTTGTCTCCATCCCAAGAAATGTGTAAGTGTGAAGTGCATATTATCTAAGGCAAAAAATTCAAGATAATAATATCTCACCAATTTTACTTACTTATCCTATAATCTCAAACAAGATCTATTACTTCAACTATGTTTAAGATGTCATAATTAAGGCTTTCTTAATCTCTAAGATACATCTTAATTTTCTTAAAAATAGATCAAAACTTTGTCTTTATTTCAAAAAGTTTTTATTTTTTTATTTTTTTTATTATTTTTTTTTAAAAGAAAGTGTAAAAGAAAGAAAATCTAAAAATTCTATGTTAGTAAACCCTCCCCCACACTTATTTCATGCATTGTCCTCAATGCATTATGATATATGTATGCATGAAACAAAATGGAAAGGGGAGGAACAAAAATTACCTGAAGGTGGTGGTTCCGGTGGTGGTCTGATGGTCCACGGAACATGGCCCAATCATCTTTTCTTTGGGTTTTCAGGAACCCACCAACCATATCAGAAATATGACCCACTAAAAAGATGCATGCGTGTGTTATTTTAATTATGTACATGCCCCCATCTAATTTTAAGATTTTCCAAATAATTTCAGACTCAAATTTATCAAATTCCTTGTCACAGAATGGAGTATGAACTGATAGAACTGTTGACTTGGACTCGGAAAGGAACACCGACTCAGGATTATGATTTAAATCAAGTGATGGTTCAGGAGTCGAAGTGAAGTCAGAAATTGTGTCCAAGTCAAGAAATGAAAACTCAAGTCCACAATCAGAGTTCAACGATGGAATGTGACTTTCTAAAAGTGATATCTCTTTACTTCCAATTTTAAGAAATTCAAGCTCATCACCGTACAATTCTTCAAAACTTAAGTCAACATCTTCCTTAAGAATTGTACAATCAGTTTCAGAAGTAAAGAGATTGAGAAAATCAAGGTCACATTTGAGTTCAATTCCACAAGATGGAGAACTTGCCAGAATGTCAATGGTATCTTCGGAAGTGTAAAATTGGGCAAGTTCAACATGATCCTCAAAGATGGATGATTCACTTTCATTGTGAATTGTGAAAGGATTCAAGGTTGACTCCGGGAAAAGATTGAAGTGAGGTAAAGATACCGGAATCATTATGGAATCAGGAAAATGGATTGAATCACAAAGTTGGGGTTCAAGATCACATTCCTCATGTAGTTCAATTAAATGTGGAGAACTTGCCAATTTATCAATGGAATTTTCAGAAGTATGGAATTGGCCAAGTTCTATGTGATCATCATAAAAGATTGGTGATTCAATTTCACAATGGATGGAAAATGGATTCAATTTTGACTTTGGAAATGGATTGAAAACCGGTAAGGATATGGAAGTCATGATTGAATCAGGAAGTAAGTTGGAATCATCAAGTGAAAGTTCAGAATCAAATTCATGTTCCAGTTCAATTTCAGGAAAAGAAAAACTTGCCAAATTATCAATTGGATCAGAAGTGTGGACAAGTTCAGGTAAGTGTGCTGAAATTGAATCTGGACTTCCAAGACTACATGACTCTTTGGATTTAGAGTGGCTAGTGACATTAGAAAGAGGATGAGAATGAAGAGTTTGGATCATCAATTCTATGTCACGATTCCTAGCATTTTGAGCATTGGTCATGTCTTCAAGCATCTTTCCATAATCGATGATTTCATTGTTTTGATGGAAAGAGGAAGTGTTGTCTTGGAAGTGTGAGTCAAAAGTGTGTGATGATGGAAAAGTTGACTCACACAAGAAATCTTTACTCGGTTCACAAGCAAATGGTTGTTCATTATGAAAAGGTGGAACTGAGTAAGATTCTTGAGAATATGGTGGAATTGGAGAGACAAATGGTTTTTGAAGTTGTTGCTCAACTCTCAGTAAATTGGCTTCTATACTCCTTTGCAACTCAGATTTTTCTTCAAAGGAAGGTTCAGAAAAAGGAGTATATGAAGTGGACTCAGGAAATGAATATGGTGGACAAGGTGAATATGGTGGACAAGGATTTTGATAATTTGACTCGGGGTACTGGAATCCCCAATTACTCGGTAAAGAGTTGAAATTATTTTGGACATTATAATTATTAGATGGGGGGTATGGGTCGTAGTGATTCGGATAAGGCCAACCCGGTGTATGTGGTTGGTGCATATTATAAAACACCGGGTTGGAATTATCCGAATAAGGTGTGTGTGTGACATAAGGATTATGATGGAAAGAATTGTAATTGTAAGCCATATCACACAATCACAAACAAACAAACAAACAAACAAACAAACAAAAGAAGAAAAGAAAAATTCTAACCTAAGTTAGGGTAGACTTAGACCTAGACGACTCCTAACAAATAGACCGTCCACGGGAGGTTTAGTGTAGACTCTAACCACAAGCTAATCAGCCAGGGAAGGGTAAGGTTGGTGGGAGGTTTTCCGTCCGGAGACGTTCCTTAATTAAGTAACCAGCAACCTTCGGGCTTTCGGCCCTCAACCCCTTTCCTAGACACCGATTTTGCAAGAGTTAAATTCCAACACTTTTCCCCCTTAGGATAATCTCCTAGTTGAGTCCGAGATGTCCCTAGGGCCAACGTCTACTTTTTTTTTTTTTTTTTTTAAATTAGGCTTGGGTTAGTGAGTGCTTGGGAAAATGATTTTCGGGCTAAGGAAAGGGTAATGACCTCCCCCACCTTATCTTATTTACGGGTATGCCTTAAATTTGAATTGTGCAAGTGTACAAGAAAAATAACCAAGATTCACTCAAAGCAAGAAAATCAAGCAAGAGTGAGTCCTAGTCTACATGCAATGCAAACACGTACCTTGCCTCCAGCACTCTTCAACAGTAAAAGTAAAGAATTGAAGAGACACGTGCCTAAAGTGCAAGTGTCTAAACAATTTTTAACAATTATCACCCAACTTTTTACTGTTTTTTAATTAAGCAGGAATACAGTGAACAACACAGGATTTCAAGTATAGAAACAGCAGTATTTTTCAGAACCAGAGGCCCTGCAGAAATTTGGTGAGAAATTCTCTCAAAAGTGCCGCGTTTCCACTGGATATGCCGCGGGTCCGCGGCACTTCAGTGGAAGCCTGGTCTCTGCTTTCTTGAGCAGAGGGCCAGGTTCACTTAGATGTTACTGCAGTAAATAATTTCCTGTTTTCTTCTCCTGAAACCTGCAACAGAGAAGAATAATAGTTTAGTACTTCACTTTAAATCAAAAAATACGTCGCTCTCCCCGGCAACGGCGCCATTTTGATTAGACGTAGAAGGTGTACCTATTATGTGTATAAAAATGTATTTGATGTACCCTTTCTTGTTTCCGCTATAGTATAGGACTATACCGAGTCGAATCTCAGGGAGAGCTCGCGATGGAAGCTTTACGTGTGGTAGTGAAGTGAACAAACGAGTATTCTTCTCTTGCTTATAAACTTAGTGAAGCAAATGAAAAAAGAAACTAAAAGAAGATGGATATGTTCATGGTGGAAAAGTCGTGGGAAAAGAAATCAAGAAGTGGATGTGATATTCACAAGAAAAGGAAAGAAAACTTAAAGAAGAAGCAATCCATGACTAGCTTACCTTGCTAGCTTGCCAAGACTTACTAGACTCCTTGATAGCGAATGCTTGCCTAATGTTGTCACTCCATTAGCGTAGGATTTGTCTCACGTGTTGACCTAATTACTTTCTCACTTGCAAGATGGTGGTTTAACCATCGGAGAAGAGAAGATCATACACTTGCAAGATTAACAAAAGCAATCACCCATGAGTAGTGAAGTAGGCTACGCTAGTGGTAAACTAGTACATGGAATGAAAATTAGCTACAAGAAGCCATTAAAGAACTAAAACAAAGCTTGAATTAGATTGCAAGAACTAAACAAAGCAAGTAATAAAGCAAGTAAAGAAAGCACAAGAAACTAGAATCAAACTCAAGTAGAGGAATGGAGGATGGATCAATCCTTGCATAGCTTCAAGTTGTCACCCTTGATTACACAAGCTCTCTCCCTCACAATCACTCTCTTTTGTAATGAAATCTAGGGATAGAGAAGAGAGATCTAAAGAAAGAAAACTAGAGAAAAACAACTAAAAATTACAAACCCTAAACTAATCTCCTCTCTTCTCTGATCAGTTTTTGCTCGCAGGTCCAAGTGAGGTATTTATAGGCCCAGGAGAGTATCTTCGAGATCTAGTTGGTTGCCACAAAATCTGGGATCTCAACGGTCCCAGATTGCCGCGGATTGCCGCGGATCCGCCGCGGATTCTGGGCCGTTGAGCCCAGATTTTCTGGTGAGATCTGGTCGTTGGGTGGTTATCCACGTGGACTACTTGGATTCTGAGTTTGTTGCGCGGATCTCTCTAGATCTGGATTGGATTTGGCTTTATCTTTAATCTTTTAATTAATCACCTTAATTATTGCTAATTAAGGTAATTAATTGACTAACTCTCCTTTAAGTATATACCTGCAAATAAGTAGAGAAGAGGATTAAAAATCACTTATTTATTTGTATTATGCATGGGGATTATGATATAAAATATGCAATATTGGATACTAATCAACCGAGAAGGAATTCTTGGCAGTAGAGTTTGCCTTAGAGAAGTTTCGTCCCTACCTACTAGGGTCTAAAACTACCATCTTCACCGATCATTCTGCACTTAGGTATCTCATGATGAAGAAGGATGCCAAGGCCCGACTCATTCGTTGGATCCTCCTTCTTCAAGAATTTGATCTCGAAATTCGAGACAAGAAAGGTGTAGAAAATGTCGTTGCTGACCATCTCTCACGGATTCCCAATTCTCCATGCAACGAATTACCCATCAATGAGGATTTTCCTGATGAACATCTCTTAGCTATCTCTAGGGAACCTTGGTTTGCTGATATAGTGAATTACTTAGTCACAAACCAAACTCCGTCTCATTGGTCAAAAAATGAAGTTTACCGGTTCTTATCCCAAGTCCGGTATTTCTTTTGGGAGGAACCGTATCTTTTCAAGTACTGTTCCGACCAAATTATTAGGAGATGCATTCCCGATGAGGAGGTTAGGAGTGTTCTGTCCTTCTGTCACGAACTTGCATGCGGTGGACACTTTGGTCCCCGCAAGACTGCTGAAAAGGTGCTACAAAGCGGGTTTTATTGGCCCACTCTGTTCAAGGATGCCTATGATTATTGCAAGACGTGCCCTAGATGCCAAATGGTAGGTAGGATCTCACATCGAAATATGATGCCCCAACAACCCAATTCTAGAAATAGAACTCTTTGATGTTTGGGGCATCGACTTTATGGGTCCATTTCCTAACTCATTTGGGAACCAATACATATTGGTTGCTGTGGACTACGTGTCCAAGTGGGTAGAAGCCATTCCTTGTAAAACTAATGATAACAAAGTTGTCATAAAGTTTTTGAGAGAGAACATTTTTTTCCGCTTCGGAACCCCTCGTGCTATCATCAGTGATAATGGCACCCACTTTTGCAATAGATCTTTTGAAGCCCTTATGCGAAAGTATGCCATAACTCACAAGTTGTCCACAACATATCATCCTCAAACCAGTGGGCAAGTTGAGGTTTCAAATAGACAAGTCAAACTTATATTAGAGAAAACTGTGAACCAAAACCGGAAAGATTGGTCCTTAAAACTTGTAGATGCTCTATGGGCCTACAGAACCGCTTTCAAGACAATTTTAAGAATGTCTCTCTATAGGTTAGTCTATGGCAAACCTTGTCACTTGCCCGTTGAGTTAGAGCACCGAGCCTTATGAGCAATCAAGCAGTTGAATTTCGATTTGACTAAGGCCGGTGACCTTCGGAAATTACAAATTTCTGAATTGGAGGAATTGAGAAATGAGGCCTATAAAAATGCTAGGATCACTAAAGATAGAGTGAAGATTTTCCATGACAAGCACATCATAAGAAAAACCTTTGTCCCTGGTCAAAAAGTTTTACTCTACAATTCTAGGCTTCATCTTTTTCCAGGAAAATTGAAATCACGATGGACTGGGCCATTCGTTGTAAAGACCGTGTTTCCACACGGTGCAGTTGAGATCAGTGACCCCAAGAATGGAAATGACTTTAAGGTAAATGGTCAACGCCTTAAACCTTTCTTGGAATCGGTGCCGGTAGATGAAACGGTAATGGGTCTTTTTGACCCAGTGTATCGGTAACTTTCCTCCTTTCCATTTTATTTTATGCACTTATACATTTCTTTCATTCATTGGGGACAATGCATGAGATAAGTGTGGAGGAGGGTTCTAACATGACTGATATAAAAAAAAAAATTGAAAAGGGTAGACAATATTTTGATATATTTTTTGTAAGAATTTAAGTCAATTTTAAGGAATAGGAGAATCATAATTAGGATTTCTTACACTTGGTTGAAATAAAATAACTTGTTTGATTTTTAGAGTCAGGAAGAAATTTGGGAAAGTAATTTAGTCTTGATATTTACCTTAATGACATATGCACACAAAATACACTTACACACTTAGGTTTGAAAACAGAGACTCTTGTGCCTCATAAAAAAAAAGTCTAATTATTGAGTAGCTAGGTGCTTTGGCCTAAGCAAGCCTTAGTATTTATGCAAAAGATAATTAGACAAGTTTGAAAAAAAAAAAGTATTCCCTGATTAAGCTGGGTATTTATGCCTCATGAAGCATAAATATTCACGCCTAAAAGGGGTACCTCGTATAAATAATGTGTATCCTCTGATTAAGCTGGGTATTTATGCCTCATGAAGCATAAGTATTCACGCCTAAAAGGGTTACATAGTATAAATAAAAACCTTAGTTTCGTGGCCTTATCTGCTCGGGTGTTTAGGTCCTTAGGGGTGTTTTCTCACCTGGTGCCCTAAAACCGTCCGGTTTGGGTGTCACCGACTGAAAGCTCGTTACATGGGCAGATTAGAAAGCCTAATGAAATTGAGGAATAAAAGTTCACAAAAAAAAATAAATATGAGGCATAGGAGTTAATGTTAAAGAACCCTTAGTAAACTTCACAGTCACGATGGTGCATACGAATCAGGGTAAATTAATAGACTAGATGAGAAGTTCAATTTGACTCCTTACTTAATTGATGACATGTTTTTGAATGGAGACTAAGTTTAGGAATGAAAAATTTGATATTCTTATAACTTATAGATTAATTAAGATCTCACAAATATACTTCAAATATTTTCTCCTTCAAAATATAAAAAAAAAATGCTTTTCGAAAATACTAACATTTTCTCTTCCTTTTTGGAATTTGTGGGTGTAATCCGCTGAAAACCCTCACGAGACAAAACTCGTCCTCTAGGGGTGACCTAGAGGTTCAACGGCTTGTTGCACATGCTCAGTACAATCAAGTGACCTGCGAAAGTAGTCTAATAATTGATTCTAGTTAGTATGATGTTTTGCTCGAGGGCGAGCAAAAGATAAGTGTGGAGGTGTGATTTGTCACATACATTGCATTCATGTTGTCACTTTACCACACTTGTTTGCTAATAGATGATATTAATAAGTATCTTTTTTCTTTGCTAAATGTAGGCCCAAATGCTCAAAGGGATAAAAGGAGAACGAGCCCAAAAGCCCACTTTATTCTGAATTAATTCAGAATAAATTCGAAGTGAAGAGGTCTAGGCTATATCTTAGCATATCAAGGGGTTGAGAAAAACTCTCCTTGAATCGAGGAATCGAAGCCAGAAAATCAAAAGCCGATTCAGTCAGTGGTTGAAGCAGCAACAAGAAAACCAGCAGGAGATGCGAGCCCCACTTCAAACAAGGGGCCTCCTCCCCTTTGGTGTGGCCACGTGACCACACCAGGGCCGCGAAAACGAGGCCCAAGCCGCGTTTCCGCGGCCAACTGAATTCAGTTGGGGGAGCGTTTGCTCCCCCAACGTTCCCGGGATCCTGATTCGTGGGTTTTTGGCTATAAATACCTCTTTAAGCAGAGAAAAAGGCAGCGAAGACTAGTATTAAATTTTGCTTTTATTTTCTTAAGATCTAGGTTCTTTGTTAGCTAGAACTCAAGTTGTAATTTCATTGTTTACTTTGTAGTTCAGTATAAAAACTTGTGAGAGAGAGGACAGAGAGCTTGTAATCGAAGATTGAAGTGACAGCAATACAAGAAGCAAGCCTCCTTTTCTTCCACTCGTGTTTCGGTATGTTGTGCGTATTTATGTTTGCTTTATTATTTTCCATGGATAACTAAAAGGTTTTCTGGGCTAGCTATCGACTCTCTTTTGTTTTCTTCTCTTCTGTTTTTGAAAGAAAAAGTCCCGATGACTCATATGCATGCCTCCCTTAAAAGCCTTTCTTTTTGAAAGTGTTCTTGAAGGCACATGAGGATGGGTATGGATAATTGAATTCACCATTCTTTCTTGAATTTCTTGTGAATCGTTTTTAATTCATTCTTGCTTCTTCGCGCTTTATGTTTTAATATCCGATTCCAACTCTTTCTTGAAGAAAAAGGACTCAAACCTTCTGCATCTTATGTGCTTTACTCAAAGCTTTCTAAAGAAAAGCAACTTTAAGATTTGCAAATGATAACTTGAGGGACTTAATACTTTAAAAGAAGAATGAACAATTGAGTAGGAAGATAGTAAGCCCAGATTTGATATCTTATTATAAAACAACATCACAACTCTTAAAGCTTTTTAAAAAAATCACCTCCTCCAAATCCTTTTCTGAAAGTTGAAATTTCTCTTTTTCATCTCTTTTCCTTACATTCTCTTTTTCCTAAAAAACGAACACAAATTCCTTGTTTTTAAAATGACTCATCGAAAAGCTTTCATCTCATCCCTCCTTGTGGACACGACCCGTTAGCCACAAGCTACACGGTACATTCTTAAACTTATTGGTTGTTTCTTTCATTTTAGCAATCAACAACGGTCCAGGAGTATCCGATGCTGAGCCAGAATGTACCTCTAGGTACTAGGCTTATTGTATGCCAAAACAGGAATACGGTATCACAGATTTTATAGAAATAGGCCAAGGGTTTGTGCATACCCGGCATGAATAAACAGGAGGGGTAGTGGTGCCAGTACACCCCACGAAATTCTTGGTGGCAGCCAGGTGATCCCTCAAGAATGTGGCCACGCGTGCCACGATATTACCACCATAAACATGAAACTAATCAGGACCCATCAGTTTCCTCCAAGTCTGGTGCAAGTTCTCTTATTTATAATTTATTATGCAATTATCAATTTATGGGAATAGCAGGAGCAGGACAGGTTTAGGAATTTAGGAGTACAATGTACTAGGGATACAAATCACTATATATAATACAAGATACAGGTACATGATTCTTTTAAATGTGATAATCACTTGTCAAGTGTTAACATGACAGGTGGCAGGTGATAAGTGATATCATAACAAGGGGCAGGTGATATCAGGCAGGTGTCAAGAGACAACATTGTAAATGTTAGTACATCAAGTGAAAGCATGTCAAGCGATATAGAAAAAATAGTACCGATATAAGAAATCGGTATGAATACTGAAAAACAATGCAGTCTCTAAAAAATAGTATAAGTAAGATTTCAAACTATTCACAATCATTAATAGAAGATTAAATAAACTATCAAGCAGGCAATTAGCAAGCAAACGAATCATTCAAGCGGAGCTAAGCAGAGCTGGAGGCACAGATAGAGAATAATGTTTAATCACTAAAGCGCTTGGCAGAGCTACCAGGACGACTCGGCTAAAAAATGCAAGTCTAAAATCCAGCAGAGTTTCGCCTAGGCGAGTCTAGTGATAAAGCGATGAGTGTTAAGCATGCCTACCAGCAGAGCATGAGAGACTTGGCAGTTTAAGCGCACTCCTCTTTCGAAAAAGTGGGAGAGAGCCCAAAGGTTAGAGTACGCTCGGGGTCTAAGCGCACTCTCGGTAGCTACCACGAAACCCATAAGGGTTCAAGGCCTAAAACTTATTAGGTAGTCATCCCAAGAGTGGGCAGAAATCTAGAATCTGTACAAGAGTACTAGCACGAGATGTTAGCACCACATGAGCATACATATAAATATGATAATATCTCAGCTACCGTGGAGTGGTGAAGCCCAGAGGCTGAATGTAGAGCCTTCAGGCTAAACGACCAAGAAGGGTCGGCCACATATGGTATAAAGCGGTAAAAGAACACATCTCAGGCATGGTATATGTACAGAAAATAAACTACCATAGTATAAATATTTATCCTAGGCATAATACATGCACAATTTTGGGAACTCGGCTACATTAATATAAGGGCACAACCCAATACAAAATACAAATACAAACTCAAAATACAGAATAAAATATAAGTCGACCTGACGAAGCAGGAAAACCCAAACGAGGTGAGGGCACTCGCCTACAAATATTCAGAAAACCCCGACAATTTCAGAAATCCAATTCAACGTGCAGGTGCTCAATATAATAAAATATATGTATATTTTTTAGAGAGAGAATCATAGAGAGAGGATAGAGGAAAAAAGAAGGAGAAACATCATCCTGAGATGGAAAACATCATCCTGAGGGCTTGACTTCGTTATTTTTAGAAACTCGAATATTTTGATAAATTCTAAATTTTTTGAAAAGCTCTCAGAGATGGAAAACATCATCCTGAGGGACAATATGAAATTAATTTTTAGAAATTCAATATAATTTTCAAAATAAAAATCCTGAAATCTACTGGTAATACCAGCCGACACCAAATCTAGTAGAGTTTTGATAAATTCAGAAAAATATCAAAAAATATATTAAAATAGAAAATGTGATTCTAAGAATAATGTGAAAGTGAAATTCAGGAACTCGACTTCATTTGTGAATTAAATACCCTGGACTCGACCAGTGATACCAGTTGACACCGATTTTGAAGATTTTATAATTTATTTTTGAAAAATTATAGAAAATTATGAAAAATCTAAAATATTAAAAAATCATAGTTGAAACTGAAAATTGATCAAATTTTACTACCAAAAAGATCAAATCAGATAATTCACTACGATCGCGTCCCCGGATTAGGCTGACTTCGAGTCCACGAATCCGGATTCGAAGAAAAACAATCACATAAATAATCATAAAAAACAATTATGGAAACTAAATCAAAAATACGATCAAAATATTGAAACACGTATCTAAATACGTATTCCGAGAGTAGGGTGTTATATTCCATCCACCTTATAAAAATTTCATCCTCGAAATTTCGATAAGGGAAAATGAACACATAACGATAGGGATGAGGACTATATCAATTAAGATATGAATAACTACGAGTGACGCTTCCAACCGACTGGATAATAATCTCGGGACATGGATATCTTCTGCACTTTCTGCCATATAAATCTTTGGACGATGTCATATAATACTTGTAACGATCCTCAGATTCTAATGACTCAATTTACATAAACATCTATATTAATCAACAGATTATCATACTCATCTCCAATATTCTTGAAAATTTCTGCAGTACCTCCTTTGTAATTACTAATATGTTCAAATATACATTTCAATGCACAATAATTTTGGTCAATATCAGCCTACTTATTCTCACTCCAAACATGTAGATCAAAGTCAACAATTGCCCATGCAATCATAATAATATTTTGGCTCACAACGGCCTACTTATACTCCTTCTAACAATTTCAGCTTAACATCGCCTACTATGTGAAAACAAAAGAACATATGTTTGAGAATATCCCTCTCGGTATTCAGAATATAACGCCAATTTATTTATAAATCCAACTCATCAAGATCAAGGCCATCTAACTTGTGCTATAACAACATCAATCGGATTGTAAACATATATAACATGTAACTTTACAATCACACAAATTACAACTCTAAAACTTCTCTATGTAATAGGATTTCTAACAAGGCGCTTGAAATCTTACATTGGGTCTTCGCCTCACCATGACCTGAAAACATAATAATTTGTGGGGGGGGGTGAGCTCAACAACTCAGTGAGGAGATATAGAAGAAAATCAGAGAACAGTAAATATAATCAATAATAAGCATGATTTTTCGAGTAATAGAGCAGATCTGGATGAATAAGAGAAACAGAGAATCAATAACATATGATGAAACAATTGGGCTTCATAATCTTCGGGAACGGTCTGACTCTTTTGATTATTGATTTCTTATGACATTATCCGTACTCTATGCCACACGCTACTAAAAGTACACCTAGAGGGGGGTGAATAGGTGTACCGCTAATCTAATGACAAATAATGCTGTTGACACTCTAAAAAAGACAAGATTCCTAACTGGCCTGAACAACATCTTACTTGTTGACGTTTACAAAAGACAAGTGGCAGATAAGCTGACGACCAGTTCTTCACCCATCTCAAAAGGGACGAATCAGCAACTTGGACTCTACTGATCCGGCGAAGCAGACAGTAAACCAAGAAAAGATCGTAGAGGACACTAAGTTAGCTCAACACTTAGCCCCGCATGAGCCCACAAGATGAGTCTCGTATGGGAAGCTGAAATTGCTTAGCATCGCAGAGAGTCCCCTCGCGAACTTCGCTGCAAGAGGTGCTTAGTTAACTCTGCAGGCGGTTCACTTCGCCCAAAATCCTATGCAACCGCGCAGAAGGCTAATGGGTAGCTTCGCCACGAAAGTATCCAGCTCCGTTGAAGAGCTTTCTTTCTAACTTCGCTAGACGCTTCCCCCAGCTCCTCTACGAGCTCGACGCAGTAACTCCGCTGCGGGTCTTTTATGGTCACCGTTGACTAATTAAGTCTCCAGATGAGATCAAACCTATTCAAGATCAAATCTAATCGAGATTAAATCTGAGATCAAATTTGGCAGTTGTTTACCATAATCTCTTGACTCTCCTAAAACAAGTAAGAAGACAGGGAAGTTCTTTCAGTTATTTGGAAAGAATCAAAACGGATCAGGAGATCAACATTATCTGCTATTCCTAACTTCACAAAAGCTAATTTTAGCCTTGCGGCGAGGCTATTTTCCAATTTAAATAGATTGACTCAGTCTGTTTTCAGACTTTCAAGGGACAATTATGCCCTGCTCTCCCTATAAATAGCCTACCAGAGGTATATGAAGGGACACACATGAAGAGAGAGGCTGAAAAATAGAGGAAAAAGAGGAGAAACAGAGACCTATTCTCTTGCTTCCAAGAATTCAGAGAACTACTTCTCTAATCAGGGTGCTAATACCCTAATATCTTCTTTCTTCTCAAGGAATTTTCGGAACCAGGCGAGAAGGAATTCTTAAGTGGAGGCATTTGAGAAGTAACAAGAGGGTTCTACCAACATTCTGTTCCCTGATTTCCCGAACCAGGCGAGAAGGGAATCCCATCAGGCAGCAGTCCGACTGATCGATCGCATCGTCAAAGGGATAAAGTAATCGCGTGCTGATCAGATTCCTACCGGCACACTTCCCCAGAACTACCAGAGGAGATCTATTTGTAGTCTTTTTCCTTCAAAGAATTACTTGTAATTTAGCTCCTCGACACTTTTTTATAAGTTTTCCCCTTTGCAAATCAATGGAAAACAAGATGGCGACTTCACTGGGGATTGAATTTTTCACTGTTGAGAATCAAGTGTCGCAATGCGATGAACAGACCTTCGGGTCTACTTCTGAATCCAAGGAAGCCGGTATGGCAGAGCTCCTCTGGCTAAATCTTCGAAGCAAGTCTCTATGGAAACAGATAAGGCTCCCTGCGAGCCTACCACCGTCGTCTGGCGCAACAAGGAAGCAGGCCCGCAATGCAAGGGTCAGAATTTTGAGCCTATTATCTTTGAGAACCTAGTCGTTCATTTCGATCATGGAAAATTCGAAGAACTCCCCTTTGGGGGTGGTCCAATGCTCCATGCACGAAAGTATAGAAAGGTCTCGATGGCTAAGGTTTCAGAGTAGAAACCGAAAGTAGAATCCTTCCAACCCCTCTCAGCCTCGCGTGTGGCTAACCAGGTTCTCTGCGAACCTAAATCACCTCCTCCAAAGCAGATGTGGAGGCCAACACAGAAAGCTCTATATAAAGCTTCAAGCGTAGCTACGCTATAGAATCGCCTGTCCCGCGAAGATAAAGGCAAAAGGGCTGCTTACTTCACTGAGGCCATTAGCTGCGAGGCTAGAATAGCTACTATGCCTTCGCCTAATCCAAGAGCAGTAACACCTCGCGCCAACCTCGTTCTTCCGAGCAAAGTTGCTGATGATAGGGCAAACACAACGCCAGCACCTCAGGGTACGCGCGGAGTTCCCGGCCGCCAGGCTAGGACCAGAGCACCCAGCGGTGTTAATCTCTTTCGCAGCAAAGTAGCACATAAAGCACTACAGCGTGCTTCGCTCCCCAGTTCATCAGGCACTAAGCTCGCCCTTCGCAGCAAAGCTAAGGGATTGTCCCTAAGTGTTGGCAGCGATGCTTATGCAGCTTCAATACCCAAGGACATTCCCAAATTTCTTAGCCGCGAAGCTAGAGCTAAGGTACTATTTAGTGCTAACTACCTCTGCGGTGATGAAAAGAGCAGGACATCGTCCTATCCGCGATCCAACGAGCCTTTGCGCTAGAACGCTTAAGCCCGGCTGGGTCTGACTTGCGAGAATTCTTGACAAGCAAACGGAAGTCGAGACCTTTCCAAATGTCTCCCTCTTGTTGCCAACAAGTGGGATGTCAGTTGGTGACAGTCCACTCAGTCCATTGCCGGCTGGGACCAATCCCCGCCTCTTTTCCAAGTCGACGATCAGTTTTTGATCGACTATCGGAACAAGCTCCTGTGAAGCATAGCAAGAGGAACGCGTCACAAGATCTGTCAGATCTGCCCTCTGCGTCTGTTAATATGATCGGAAGGGGGCGGGCACCATATAGGGGCGGACGAGCGTCGCATGCCCCTAACTCTCCTTCCTCCAGTTCTCCAGATCCGGACTATAGTCCAGGCCTTGGCGAAGTCTTGGTGCACGAAAAAGGCGTCTTCTGAAATACCAGATCTAGGGTTGCAATACCCTACAGTTATGAGCACCCATCCTCCTCAACCATAGTAACCTCATCAGAACCAATGAGAAAATTGTTCCAATGGTCTAATGAGGAGGACGAAGACAGTGGGTATGCCTCTTCAGCGACAGTCAACTCGGTGCGAACGGACAGAGTGTCAGTGAATATGGCTGATAACGGTAATGATGACTTCCGATGACAGTTGGAAGCCCAAGAGCAAACCTCTAAGGCCCAGCAAAAAGCCTTGGACAATATTCAACAGATGCTCGCTCAACTCCTCACCAATCAGAATAACAATGATACCAGGAGTAACCATGATGAGGAAGAACATCATAGCCATGAACAACCAAAGGCTGAGAGGTCAAAGAAAAGTTCTTCTATGGACACCGAAGTTCTTAAAGGCATCTAAGCTCAGATTGCATCCCTAGCTCAGAGGGATGAACTAAAGAAAGTAGGGGCGGTCTGTCCTTATCCTTTGGAATGGGATTCAGTACCATACCCACCAAAGTTTAAACCACCAATGTTGCATACGTATGATGGTAAGAGCTCGCTAAACCAGCACATCTACTATTTTCGATCTCAGACTGGTAATGTCATAGACAATGATGCCATCATGACCAGACTGTTCATTAGCACCTTGAAGGGGGTAGCATTCGACTGGTTCCGAAGCCTTCCTCCGGGCTCTATCAATTCTTGGATCGACCTAGAAACTCAATTTCTTTCTCGTTTCTACGAGGATGATACCGAGGTGACCATGGACAAACTCCTCTCTACCGTATAGAAGAAGGGCGAATCTATCCTCGACTATATTGAACGGTTCAGAACTTATCTTGATGTGCCCAGCAGAGATGCCATTACCCATGCTCTTACAGACGTGCAGGCATAACTTCCTTGACCAAGTAGAGATTCGTATGGGAGCTGTCAAAGCCCATACTTGGAAGAAACTAGTCGAACAAGCTGAAATAGCTGAAAAGTAGAGCCATCTACCCCTAAAGGCAAATGGGGTACGAATAATAAAGAACGCAAAGACATGGCATAATCTTCAAAAGCCAAAGGAAAAGAGACTATGTCCGTTGAATTATCGGGGGACATTCAGTCGAAGGCCAAGAAGGGCGGCTTCAATAATCAGGAGTCTAAGTTTCCTCCGAAACAGTATTCCTTCAAAGACAAACAGGTCGTCACAATATTCCATCTACTTCACAAAGGGAATAAATTGAAGCTACCGGATGCTCGGCGTCCTAATGAAGTGGGACGCACGAACGATCCCAACTATTGCCTCTTTCATAGGATGGTTTATCATCCTACTGATAAATGCTTTGTCCTCAAGGACAAAATTCAAGCTTTTGTCGATGCCAGAGTTCTGACTCTGAAATTAGAATAAAAAAAGTCACTGCAAATATGGTGACCCTCAAGTTCAGCAAAACCTCGAAAGTCAAAGTTCCTGACGGTACATTTTCAATCCCTGCGCCATGGCTGGAAGTAAAGCTTCCTTCAGATAAAACTTAAGAGAATAAGGGTCTTGTTCCCTTGACACTGGAGACAGGAGAAATCATGTGGATACCCCCAGATCTTGTCCAAGACGAACAATGGGATTCAAAGAAATCCAAGTCGAAAGGCAAATCTTGCAATGTTGTCTCCATCCTGCCGGGTGTGCAATCTTACATCAGCTTCTCTCAGCAATTCTGAAGGGAAAAGCACGCTTGCACGACGCAGGTTAATGTATCTCAGCCAACATGTACTCGATCTGGAAAATCATACTTAAAATAGTATGAGAAAGCTACTGACAAGGTCAGTACAAATATCCACACCAGCTCCGCTCCCGACAACGGGAAAAGAGAAGCAGAAAGAAATCCGGTTCGACCGTGTCCTGAAGAAGCCTTCAGGCCCAGGGCTTAACATGCCCTTTCATTTTGACATATTGGCCCAGCTGGCCAATATCCCAGCTCGTATTACCATGCACGAGCTCCTTCGTCTCTCAAAGAGACAAGAGAAGCACTCAGAGATGCACTGGCTAATTCAGAATCATTCCTAACATATATGTCAGAAATCCCTAAAGATGACACTCAGTCTACTTGCACTAAATGCCATCATGTGCAATCAAAGGTACCTGCTATTACCTTCACAGCGGAGGATATGTTTCTCAAGGATAACAAGCACGATCGACCTTTGTACTACACCGAATACATCGGTTCGACACGCATTGAAAGGGTACAGGTTGATCTGGGGTCTGCCTCAGTATCATCCCCAAAAGGCTCCTCTACTTCCTCGGCATACCACTATATAGATTGTCCACAACCACTACAACAATATACGATTTTAATGCAGGAAGTAGTCATCCGCTTGGAAAGATTCGACTCCGTTACCGAATCGGGAGCCTGAAGTCAGAAGTGACGTGCTATGTCATTGACGCTGACAAGTCGTACAACTTGTTACTAGGACGACCGTGGATCAACGCCAACTGGATTGTCCCCTCCACTCTGCATCAGTGCTTCAAATATATTAAAGATAATACAACAGTACGAACTGTCTTCGCTGAAAAGCAACCATTCAAAGGAGTGAAAAATTACTTTACTGACGCTCTCCTGTATCAAGAGATCGCTGAAACATCAAAAGAATCACTGCCTGACGACGATGATAGTGGCAATGAGGCAGACTCAGAGTCTGAAGCAGACATGCCAGCCATTTTGATCGATGAACCGATTATAGCATGTCTTAATAATCCCTAATCTAACACTCCTTCTGAAGATGAGGGCGAATGGTAATGATAATATTTCCTTTGATTATCCTGTGAGTGTTGAATCTGTTACGGATAGCTCTCTGTACATGCCTTTACATAAACCAAGTGCATTCAGTACACCCGTGGAATCTATAGAAGGAGTCGTTTTAGTGGTTCCTCCATCCAAAGAGGGTCAATTACTAATAATATTTGGCAAAGCCCAACTGATAAGGTCTGCAGCCGCAGATTCAAGTTCAGACTCAGACACTCTACAAATTTTCCATTATGCGTGACCAGCGCACCGTATGATGAAGAAATGGGATACAACTTGAAGCATGGCAAGGGTCTGAATTTCAGGAAGGGAAGACATAGTTTTTTGCGCAATTTCGTGCCAAGAGGGAAACCTACAAATTACTATGATAACACATGCAGGGGGTTGGGATACATTACACCTACACCGCCAGCAACGGTTCAATTTGAAGATAACAAACCAATCCTATCACACTCTGCCTCTTCTTCCGAATGGGACTCGGATGTCAGTGTGGGAACGATGTTCGAGAATCTCACCGTTAATATGACTTCAAGCAGTCAATTGGAGCCAATGGAAGCTACCGATGAAGAACCATGGGCCCAGCAATTGGATCTCCAGTGGGAAAAGCGATTCAAACAGTGTGAACAACCTACTGAAGACAGGGTGATCTAGGTTAACTTCGGTAGTCGGGATCACCCTAAACCCATCTTCATAAGTGAAAGCTTATCACTTATGGAAAAAGAAGAATTGATAGTACTCGTAAAGGAGTATATAGATGTCTTTGCATGGAACTACGAAGATATGCCCGGATTTCATCCACAAGTAGCCATGCATCGTCTGAACATCATACCTGACGCCAAGCCAGTCAAGCAGCAGCAACACCGGTTTCGTCCGAACATTATGGAGGCCATTAAAGTCGAAGTTCATAAACTCATTGCATGCGGCTTCATACGGGAGGAATAGCATCCAGATTGGGTTGCTAATATCGTTCATGTTCTCAAGAAGAATGGGAAGATACAGATCTGTATCGACTACCATGATCTCAATACAGCCTGTCCCAAAGACGAATTCCCACTGCCCATCACCGATTTCATTATTGACAATACTTGTGGATTCGAAAGGATGTCTTTCATTGACGGCTTTTCAGGGTACAATCAGATTAAAATGTATCATGAGGACGAGAAGCATACTTCGTTTCGAACGCCATTGGGGGTATACTGCTACACCGTGATGCCCTTCGGATTAAAGAACGCGGGGGCAACTTATCAGCGGGCAATGAGTATGATTTTCCGTGATCACCTCCAAAAAACGGTAGAATGTTATGTCGACGATATTGCTGTCAAAAGTCGTGATAAGAATGACCATCTTCGTGACTTGAGAATGATGTTCGATATAATGCAGGCTCATCAGCTGAAAATGAATCCGACAAAATCCTTCTTGGGCGTTTTGAGTGGCAAGTTCCTTGGATTTATTGTTACATCAAAAGGAATTCATCTTGACCTGGACAAAGTCAAAGCCATTCAGAACATGCGTCCACCTAAGAATCTCAAAGAACTTAGAGGCCTGCAAGGTAGACTGGCTTTTATCAGAAGATTCATCGCAAATCTCTCAGGCCGCTGTCAACCGTTCACCCGACTCATGAAAAAGGGGGTTTCTTTTGTATGGGATCAAACTTGTCAGGAAGCTTACGAATATATCAAAAGGTATCTCACAAAACCTCCAGTCTTAGTAGGTCCCACATAGGAAAACCGTTCTTACTTTATGTGAAAGCTATGGACCATTCTCTCGGTGCTCTGCTGGCTCAAAAAGATGACACGGACAAGCCATTTATTATCTGAGGAGGACTCTGATAGGGGCGGAGTCTCTCTATAATCCTATTGAGAAGGAATGCTTAGATCTTGTCTTTGCCATTCAGAAGACACGACATTATTTGGTCGGCCAAACCATACATGTCATTTTCAGAGTGAACCCTTTGCGTCTTCTCATGATGAAACTAGGATCATTAAATTCAAGATTAGCTAAGTGGGTGCTTCTTTTGTCTCAATACGACATGCTCTTTTTTTTTTTTTTTTTGGAGAATGTAAATTTTATATTTCCCAAAAAAAGGTATCTACACATATCCATGCAGCAGCCCAAAAGCAAGAGCTACAACCTAAAAAACCCACCCTATGAAGCCCACATGAGGATAACCTCAAGATTACAATCCCATTCACCCACCTGGCCAAAGGCAATACCTAGTAATACAGAATGGAACCAGGAACAAACACTGGTCCGAAAACAGTTCCCCAACACACAAAAATGAATCTCAAACAATGGCATCAGGGGAAGGAGACAACCCCTGCAATTCCAGGAAGCAATGTTCATTGGAAATACAAGTAAGATTGCCAGTTCCTCCCCTTTTTCCATTTGGAACATAGGGCTTAGGATGTGACTTGCGTTCCTCCGCCCTACTACCGGAAGTAGACACTTTGCCCACTGCCATAGCAGGCACCGCCGCCCGAGCAGGAATGGGAGCAACATCCTCAGCTCGACCAGGCCCGGGATCACCATCCTGTAAGCCCTCACCATCCAGCAGTTGCTGGACAGCAGGCAGTTCTGGGTGTCCAGCCATCTTCTTTTTCTTCCCCTTCTTACCCACTCTACTCCAGCCCACATCTCCAGGATCCAGGTCTTCCCCAGGACACATTGGAGCATCAACGTCAGCAACCACCAGAAGTCCAGCCCCCGACAGGCCCTGACCGGAGCCATCCTCATCAGAGCATTCATCCGCTTCAAGGCCCCTGTCCTCCCCTGGCGAGACCTCCACCACAGGTGGGCCGGATTGTACTAATACAGCCCCCGGAGGCTTCACACCGGTGGCAGGAAGTGTAGATCCTTTACCTGCCGGGCCTGCAGCACTATCTACCCGTACCTCCACCCCAGGTGTAACAACTGGAGTAGAAGGGGCAGAGAGACCTACCCCAGGCACCGGCGCATGTTGACTCCCCTGAGCTCCCTTGCCGCAAGAACCTGCCACATGCCCAAACCTCATGCACCTTTTACAGAATTTGGAGTGAACTCAGCTATCACCAATTGATGATACACCATCCCCGTCGGCAGCCTAACTTCGACATCTGAAACAATATCCGTAGATGCATCCACCTCCACCAAAACTCTAGCATAGGAGAGCCTCTCCTTTGTCAGAGTCATTTTATCAGTAGTTAAAGGTTTCCCCACCTTGGACACAATCTTGCCAAGGGCACGAGCATTCCAACAATCAAGAGGGAGGCCCGGAAGCTGGATCCATATCGGAACAGAAGATACATCCTCTCCCTCGAACCTGAAGCATCTCGGCATATTTTTCAGAATCAAATTACTCCCGTACGCAAAGTACGGTCCACCATTCAAGACCTTCCGTCTATCCTCTTCCGATTGGAATTTGAAAACAATCCAACCCGACCGATGTCTCCAATGAGAACAGCTAACTTTCCATCCCTCCCTCAAGTTGCGCACTGCTGCCATACCAGGAAACCTGCCTGCAAAAATGCCCACCAAACAGTAACCCCAGACCTCCTCGACCACATCCACATCCTCCTCCTCTAACATCACAAGATCACCATCTACTTCCCACTCATCCAGCTTAATCCCCTTGCCTAGATTCCGATTATCCTTAAATAAGTTCACCCATGGTGCCACCTGAGCATCCCCATCAGCCCCCACTTGGACCTTAACATTGCCAGCAGCACCCAACTTCTGACCAGAAACAGACGGGCATGGCTGTGGCATTTGATCAAACACTTGATCTGCCAACAGCCCCCCCTCTGCAAAACTCAGATCTGGATCCTGGTTCCTTGCTTCCTCCACCTCCTCATCCTCCTCATCAGAGTTAGCATCAGAAGAAACATGATCACACTCCTCTGATTCATGACAACTAACCTCATTTCCATCCGAAGAGGCCTGCTGCTCCGAATCCAGATCCGCCACCTGCACAGCCACCGCCTGCACTTGATGAATCCGGCCAGAAACAGCAGCGCCCACCCTGGATCCAAACTGAACTGGCGCCACCACCTGCCGCAAAGCTTGCACAGGACCCATCTCCTTCACCTTGGCTCCCCCTTTGATGAACCTCCCATCAAGATCACGGGGCTGTCCAGACCTGGATCTGGTAGCCGGTTTCATGTTTGGAGATCACTCCTGGACTCAAGAAAACAGACCAAGAAGAAGAGCCTCACGCGCTGTAGAAGAGCCAGGGCGAGTTCCACCATTAGAAGAAAAATCGGCCCTGGGAGAGCTTCTCTCTCCAAACTCCTCTCTTGACTGACTGACTGAGAGCTCTTTTTAATACGATACGACATGCTCTTTATTCCTCAGAAGGCAGTTAAAGGCCAGACACTTGCAGAGTTCTTGGCTGCTCATCTAGTTCCGAAAAGCTCAAAACTTCATGAAGATATTTCAGATGAAGTCTTCGAATCTAATATAACTTCAGAGGATGAAGTGTGGTAGATGTTCTTTGATGGAACATCATGAATAGGCCCTAAAGGGAAGATCATTGCCGGTGTGGGGTTGTGTTTATCTCTCCACAAAATCATGTCCTTCCTAGAGCATTTTCTCTGACGGAATCATGCTCCAACAATGTGGCAGAATACAACGCTCTACTTATTGGCCTTCAGCTCACTCACAAAAAGTACACTACCTTGAAGCTTATGGCGATTCAAAACTAATTATCAATCAGGTTAAAGGCGAATATGAGGTCCGTCACGAGGATTTGGTACCTTATTATCACGCAGTCATCGAAATGGCTAATCTATTTGATGGCTTTTACATCAGGCACGTATCTCAATCTCAGAATACTAAGGCAGATGCTCTGAGCGCATTAGCAACAACGCTAGCCTTGCCAGTCGACACCGAGTATTACCTGACAGTCGCGACTCGACACCTTGTCTGTTCTAAACATATGTTGAGAATCAGAGAGGTCTATAATATCTCGACGGATCTTGATCCGAGAGATTGGTGATTTTCCTTCATCGACTATGCTTTACATGGGCTGTTGCCAGACAACCCCAAAGAAGCGGCATCTATCAGACGAAGGTCTCTCCGTTTTTACTACGATCCAACTCTGAAGACACTTTACCGTCGCTCATACGACGGTGTCCTACTCTGTTGCCTTTCTAATTCAGAGGCACAGGAAGTACTCAAAGAAGCGCACGACGGCACGTGCAGAGCTCATTAGCCAGGCCCAAAACTTAAGGACCAATTGCACATGCTTGGATATTATTGGCCAACCATGATAGCCGATGCCATCCAATATGCACGGAGGTGGAAGGCCTGCCAAATCCATGCGGATTTCATACATCAGCCTCTAGAGTTGCTCCATCCAACTATTGCTTCATGACCATTTGAAGTATGGGGAATTGATGTCGTAAGGCCAATTAGCCCTTCTTCGACAAAAGGACATCGGTTTATCCTAGCGATAACCGATTACTTTTCAAAGTGGGCAGAAGCTATACTACTAGTGGAAGGCTAAACTTCTAACGTGGTTAATTTCATCAAACACCATGTCATCCATCAATTTGGTGTCCCTAGGCGGATCATCCATGATAACGGTCCCCAGTTCATAAGCCAGGTATTCTATCGATTCTGTGATAAGTACCGAATTCAGAATGTAGTTTCAACTGCCTATAATCCTGCCGCTAATGGCTTGGTGGAAGCATTCAACAAGACAATCATTAAGCTACTCAAAAAGTTCATTTCATCAAATAAGCGAGACTGGAATGAGAAGCTTAGTGAATGTCTTTAGGCCAACCGAACCACGGCTCGGACCTCCACAGACAATACGCCTTTTTCCCTGGTGTACGGATGCGAAGCAGTTATACCGTTAGAAATCCAGATGCCATCATTGCGAGTTGCTTTAATGACTAAGATGACAACAGAAGACAATGGTCAGTTGCGTCTTCAAGAGCTCGAAGCCCTAGATGAGAAGTGGTTACAAGCTCAGCAACACATTGAGTTGTATCAAGCCCGAATCTCAAAAGCCTTCAATAGGAAGGTCAAGCAAAGAATCTTCCAGAAAGAAGATTTGGTTTTAGCTATCAGACGACCGATGATCATGACGCACAAAATCAAAGACAAATTTCAGCCCAAATGGGAAGGACTGTTTGTAATAGAAACGGTCTATTCAAATGGAGCATATCGCCTTATGACTTTAGATGGTGATTTACTCATGATGCCGATCAACGACAAGTTCTTAAAGAAGTATTATCCTTGATAGGATCCTTCTCATGATCAAGCTAACATTACACCTCTGATCAAGACCTTCAAATCCAAGATATGCAGAAGGAGTGCTCCTCTCTTTCTCTAAACGAGATCATATGACCATAAACCAGTATGGAGCTGATTATACACTGGTTGTCTTGAAGAAGAATCAAGGTTACAAATATAGTAATCAATAATCCGACACCTCTAACGGTTAAGGATAAAGGAAAATATTGGCCTTTAAGCCAACATAAGTCCTTGATAACTCATCATGCTGAGGGAATAGCATGGATAGCCTGACTCAAACGGTAGTTGGTAAAGGCGTACCAAATCCGTTGACAGCTGAGGATTTGTTAAAAATCCTAAGGGACATGTTCCCATTTGATTCCCTCTCCAAAATCACTTACCAATTCCCATCCATGGAATGGTGAGTCTAACCTATCATGTTAACACTAAACCTCTGGTGGCAAGACTATAATCTACTCCCCAATGGATAAAGTCAATATCCCTAGTGAATAAACCCCGCTTGTCATTCTCTTCAACAGAACGACAGGTCCACTCAAATTACTGTTATGTTCAAGCACCTCTAACAGTAAATGAATCCTTGTCAAGTTAACATCACACCTCTGACAAATTGCTTTACAAATCCCCACGGAGTTCTTTTTGTCACGTTAACGATCACCTCTGACATGTAATCTCTTATGGGATTCATTTCCTAACTCCCTAGTGAGTTTCTAATAATCAGTCCTCAGTAGACTTTTCTGGTTGTCACGCTTCCTCTAAAGTTTTCTTCCAAATAACATCCGAAGGAGATATCTAAATCCCAAAGAGTTAATAATCAAGTCTCATCTTTCCCCAGTGGGACTATTTCTTTGTCATCAAGTCTAGTTCGTCACATCTGAATGACAAATTTTGAGTTTGGTAGCTTCTCAACCGGTAACGTCATCGCGACCTCTGAACTGACAGATAGCCAAGTCTCATCTTTCAGTCCAGTAAGGACTATTTCTTTATCATCATATCTAGTTTATCACCTCTAAATGAAAAAAATTTTGAGCTTGGTGGCTTCTCAACTGGTTATGTCATCGCGACCTCTGAACCGACAGATGTTGACACTTAAAAAAGACAAGATTCTTATTGGTCCGAACAATGTCTAAACTTGTTGACATTTACAAAAGACAAGTGACAGACGAGCTGAAGACCAGTTTTCACCCATCTCCGAGGGACAAGGAAGCAACTTGGACTCCACTGATCCAGCAAGCAGACAGTGAACCCGGATTGTTTCTACACAGACCTCAGCAGGTCTAAGGTGCTAGCACTTAGCATTACATGAGCCCAAAGGGATAGCCTCGCTTGAGAGGCTAATATCACTCGACTTCGCCTTGAAGCCATTCAAAGCTTCGCCAGGAAGCTAACTCGCAAACTTTGTCACAGAGGACTTCCAGCTCCGCCAAAGGGTTTCTTTCGGACTTCGCCAGAAACCGTCTCTAGCTCCGCTACGAGCTCGATGCGGACAGCGCCGCTAAGAATCTACTGTGGTCAACCTTTGACCAATCAAATCTCCGGATGAGATCGGATCCAATCAGATCAAATCTAATTAAGATCAAATCAGAGATCAAATTTGGCAGTTGATTGCCACAATCTCTTGACTCTTCTAAAACAAGTAAGAAGATCAGGGGAAATCCTCCAACGATATGGAAAGGATCGAGAAGGTCAACCGACCTGCCAATCCTAGCTTCGCAGAAGCTAATCCTAGCCTCGCAGCAAGACTACTTTCCAGATTTTAAACAGATTCGATTCAATCTGTTTCCATATTTTTAAGGGACGATTATACCCTTGCTCTCCCTATAAATAGCCCGCCAGGGGTACAAGGAGAGAGGGAGAGAGGAGGATCGATCGATCAAGACACAGAGACATACAAGAGGACTCCACAAGCAGAGGCTTCTTCATAACGCACCGTGCGCTCTCGAATTCAGAGACCTTTTAGAGAATTGCTCTCTATTCAGGGTGTTGATACGCTAACATCGTTCTTCTTCTCAAGGAATCTCCGGAACCAGGCGAGAAGAAATTCCTAATTGAAGGCGATTTTGAGAAGCAGCAAGAGGGTTCTACCAACCTTCTGTTCTCTGATTCCCCGAACCAGGCGAGAAGGGAATCTCATCGCTCGCATCGTCAAAGGGACAAAGTGGTCGCGCGCTGACCAGACTCCTATCGGCACACTTCTCCAGAATCTCTGAGGAGATCTACTTGTAATCTTTTTTTAGAATACTTGTAATTTAGCTCCTCAAACTCTTTTTTGTAAGTTTTCCCCCCTTTGCAAACATAATGGAAAACAAGATGGCGACTCCGCTGGGGATCTCATTCTCCACTGCCGAGAATCAAGTGTCGCAATGTGACGAACAGACCTTCGGGTCTAACTCTGAATTCAGAAAAGCCGGTGCAGCCAGAGCCCCTCTGGCTAAGTCTTCAAGGAAAGTCTCTGCGGAGATGGAAAAGGTTCTCTACGAACCTACTGCGGTTATTTGGCGCAACAAGGAAGCACGTCCGCAGTCTGATTCCTTTACTTGTGAGAACTTGGTGGTTCAGTTCGATTAAGAAAGATTTGAAGAAGTCCTCTCTGGGGGTGGCCCAATGCTTCGAGCACGGAAGCATAGGAGGGTTTCCACGACCAAGGTTTCAAATCAGAAACCGGAAGCAGAATTCTGCCAACACCCCTCAGCCTCGTGTGTGGCTAATCAGGTTCCTTGCGAACCTAAGTCTCCTCTGTCAAGGCGTATATGGAAGCCTAAACAGAAGTCTTCAACCGAAGCTTCAGGCGTAGCTACGCCTAAACCGCGCCTCTCCCGTGAAGAAAAAGGCAAGATGCCTGTCTGCTCCAATCACAAAGTTACGACGACAATCATACCGTCGTCCAATTTAAGAGCAGCAACGCCTCACGCCGGCCTCGTTCTCATGAGTGAAGCCACCGTACCATAGCGTACGCGCAGGGTCCATAGCCGCAAAGCCGAAACCAAAGTACCATCTAAGGCTAATTGCCTTCGCAACAGCATAGCGGGTAAAGCACCGCAGCATGCTCCACTTTCCAGTGCGTTAAGCACTAAGTTCGCGTCTAATGGCGAAGCTAGAACTAAAGTACTATTCAGTGCTAATCCCGTCTGCAGGGATAAAAGAAACAGGACATCTCCCTATGTGCGATCCAAAAGAGCCTTTGCGCTCGATTGCAGGGACCCGACCGGGTTCGATTTGAGGAAATTATTGACGGATAGACAAACCTCTTCCCCCTATTGCCAACACAGGGGATGTCAACTACTGACACTCCACTCGGTCCATTGCCGGCTGGGACCAATCTCCGCCACGCCTCCAAGACGACGGTCAGTTTTTGATCGACTATCGGTGCAAGTCCCGGTGAAACATCGCAAAAGGAGCATCTCGCGAGATCTACCCTCCGCATCCGTCAACATGACCGGAAGAGGACAAGAGTCCCCAGATCCAGACTACAGCCCAGGCTTGGGCGAAGTCTTGGTGCATGAAGAAGAGGGTGTTTCCGAAACACCAGATCTAGGGTGGCGATACCCTATAATTACGAGCAGCCTTCTTCCTCGATGGCCCTAGCCTCGTCACAGCCCACAAGATCACTCCAATCATCGGACGGAGAAGATGAAGATAGTGGGTACGCCTCTTCGGCGACAGTCAGTTCGGTGCGAACAGACAGAGCATCAGTCAATATGGCTGATAACGTCAACGACGATCTTCGTCGGCGCCTGAAGCCCAGGAGCAAACTTCCAAGACTCAGCAAGAGGCTCTGGACAATATTCAACAGATGCTCACTCAACTCCTCAATAACTGGAATAACAATGATGCCAGGAGCAATCGCGATGAGGAGGAACACTTCAGCAATGAGCAACCAAAGCCGGAGAAATCCAAGGAGGGTTCTTCCCTAGACGCCGAAGTCCTTAAGGGCCTCCAAGCTCAGATCGCGTCCCTAGCTCAGAGGGATGAATTAAAGAAGGTAGGGACAGTCCGTCCTTATCCGCTGGAGTGGGATTCGGTGCCATACCCACCAAAGTTCAAACCGCCAACGCTGCATACCTATGATGGAAAGAGCTCGTCAAATCAGCACATCTACTATTTCCGGTCTCAGACTGGTAATGTTATAAGCAATGACGCCATAATGGCTAGGCTTTTCATTGGCACCTTAAAGGGGGTGGCGTTTGACTGGTTTCACAGTCTTCCCCTGGGCTCTATCAACTCCTGGATCGACCTGGAACTCGGTTCCTCTCTCGTTTCTATGAGGATGATACCGAGGTAACCATGGACAAACTCCTCTCCACTGTGCAGAGGAAGGGCGAATCTGTCTGTGACTACATTGAACGGTTCAGAAACTTATCCTTGATGTGCCCAGCAGGGATGCCATTACCCATGCTCTTGCAGACATGCAGACACAACTTCCTAGACCAAGTCGAAGTTCGCATGGGGGCTGTCAAAGCCCACACCTGGAAAGAATTGGTCGAACAAGCTGAGATAGCCGAGAAGTCGGCTAAAAAGTTTGAACCATCCGCCCCTAGAGGCAAGTGGGGGATGAACAACAAAGGGCGTGGCGACCTACCGCAATCCTCTCAAGCTAAAGGCAAGGAGACTATGTCTGTGGAACTATCCGGAGATGTGCAGTCAAAGGCCAAGAAGAGCGGCTTCAACAATCAGGAGCCTAAGTTCCCTCCAAAGCAGTACTCGTTCAAAGACAATCAGGTGGTCACCATATTCCATCTGCTCCACAAAGGGAACAAAATAAAGCTGCCAGATGCGCGGCGTCCCAATGAGATAGGGCGCACAAACGACCCTAAATACTGCCTCTACCACATGATGGTTCACCATCCTACTGACAAGTGCTATGTCCTCAAGGATAGAATTCAAGCCTTGGTTGATGCCGGGGTTCTGACGTTAAAGACGGAGCAAAAGAAAGTCACTGCCAATCTGGTGACTCTTGAGTTAGGCAAAGCCCCAAAAATCATAGTTCCCGACGGGACTTATTCCGTCCCTGTGCCACGGTTGGAAGTCAAACATCTCCCAGCTACAGCTCAAAACAATAAGGGTCTTGTTCCCTTAACATTGGAGACAGGAGAAGTCATGTGGATACATCCAGACCTCGTCCAAGACGTACAGCGGGATCCAAAGCAGCCCAACTCAAAGGGCAAGTCTTGCAATGTCATCTCCCTCCTGCCAGACGACGGCAATCTTACATCGGCTTCCCTTAGTGATTCCGAAGGAGAAAAGCATGCTTGCGTAGCGCAAGCCGATACGCCTCAGCAAACGGGCACCCGATCCGGAAAATCATACTTAAGGCAGTATGAAAAGTCTACTGACGAGATACAACAGCAAACGACGTCAGTACAAGTACCAGCATCCACTCTAATACAAGCCAAAGGGAAAGAAAAACCTAAAGAGGTACGATTCGACCACGTGTTGAAGAAACCACCAGGCCAAGGTTTGATACGCCCTTTCGGTTTGACATATTGGCTCAACTGGCCAATATCCCAGCTCGTATCACTATACACGAGCTCCTTCGCCTCTCGAAAGAGACAAGAGAAGCACTCAGGGATGCGCTAGCCAATTCAGAATCATTTCTGACATGCATGCCTGAGATCCCTAACAACGACGTCCAGTCTTCCTGCCCGGAATGTCATCATGCACAATCAAAGGTGCCCGCTATTACCTTCACAGCGGAAGATATGCTTCTCAAAGACAACAAGCACGATCGACCTCTGTACTACACCGGATATATCGGTTCAACATGCATTGAGAGGGTACAAGTCGATCCGGGGTCCGCACTCAGCATCATCCCCAAAGACTTCTCTACTTCCTCGGCATACCATTGTATAGGTTGTCCGCAACCACTACTATATTATACAGTTTCAACGCCGGGAGCAGTCATCCACTGGGGAAAATTCGACTCCGTTGCAGAATCGGGAGCCTGAAGTCAGAAGTGACATGCTATGTCTTGATGCTGACACATCATATAACCTGCTGCTGGGACGGCCATGGATCCATGCCAATTGGATCGTCCCTTCCACCCTCCATCAATGCTTCAAATATGTTGAAGATGATGCGACAGTACGAACTGTCTTTGCTGAGAGGCAACCATTCAAAGGGGTGGAAAATTACTTCACTGACGCTCTCCTATATCAAGAGGCCGGTGGAGCACTCAAAGAATCGCTGCCAGACGATGATGAAAGTGGCAACGAGGCGGATTCAGAATCCGAAACAGGCACGCTAGCTATTCTGATTGGTGAACCAATTATAGCATGTCTCAATAATCCCCTATGTGATACTCCTTCAGAGGATGAAGGAGAATGGGTAATTAATATTTCTTTTGATTATCCTGCGAGTATTGGGTCGATTAAATCCATTACGGATGGCTCTCTGCATGTGCCCGTACATGAGCCAAGTGTGGCCAGCACATCTGTGGAAGCTATAGAGGGGCCACACTGGTGATCCCTCCGTCCAAACAAGGTCAGTCGCCGATAATCTTCGGTAGAACCCGGCCACGGGGATCCACAACTGCAGATCCAAGCTCAGATTCAGACGCCCCACAGTTCTTCCATTATGCGCGGCCAGCGCGCCACATTATGAAGAAAATGGGATACGACTTGAAGCGTGGAGCGGGCCTGAATTTCAGAAAAGGAAGGCGCGGTTTGATGCGGAACCTTGTGCGTAAAGGGAAACCTGCAAATTACTATGATAGTACACGCAGGGGGTTGGGATACGTTACACCCACATCATCAGCAACCGTTCAAGTCAAAGACGATGAACTGATTCCATCACATACGGCCTCATCCTCTGAGTGGGATTCAGATGTCAGTATAGGAGGAATGTTCAAAAACCTCACTGCTAATATGACCTCAAGCAGTCAATTGGAGCCCGCAGAAGCCACTGACGAGGAGCAATGGGCCCAGCAATCAGACCTTCAATGGGAAAAGCGATTCGGATCGCGCGAACCACCTACTGAAGACAAGGTGATACAGGTCAACCTAGGAAGTCAAGATAACCCCAAGCCCATCTTTATAAGTGAAAGCCTATCACTTATAGAAAAGGAGGAATTGATAATGCTCGTGAAGGAGTATATAGATGTCTTCGCATGGAGCTACGAAGATATGCCCGGACTTGATCCACAGGTCGCTATGCACCGTCTGAACATCAAGACCGACGTCAAGCCAGTCAAGCAGCAACAACGTCGGTTTTGCCCGAACATTATGGAAGCTATTGAAGCCGAAGTTCACAAGCTCATTGCATGTGGCTTCATCCGGGAAGAACAACATCCTGATTGGGTAGCTAACATCGTCCTCGTCCTCAAAAAGAACGGGAAAATACGGATCTGCATCGACTACCGTGATCTCAATACGGCCTGTCCTAAAGACGAATTCCCACTGCCCATCACCGACGTCATGATCGACAACACATGTGGATTCGAAAGAATGTCTTTCATGGACGGCTTTTCAGGGTACAACCAGATTAAGATGTATCCTGACGACGAGAAGCATACTTCGTTCCGAACACCATTAGGGGTATACTGCTACACGGTAATGCCCTTCGGACTGAAGAACGTCGGAGCAACCTATCAGCGGGCAATGAGTATGATCTTCCGCGATCATCTCCGAAAAACGGTGGAATGCTATGTCGACGACATTGCCGTCAAAAGCCGCAACAAGAATGAACACCTTCGCGACCTGAGAACGATGTTCGACATAATGCGGGCTCATCAACTGAAAATGAACCCAACAAAATCCTTTTTGGGAGTGTCAAGTGGCAAGTTCCTTGGGTTTATTGTCACATCAAAAGGGATTCACCTTGACCCAGACAAGGTCAAAGCCATCCAGAGCATGCATCCACCAAGGAATCTCAAAGAGCTCAGAGGCTTGCAAGGCAGGCTGGCCTATATCAGAAGATTCATCGCAAATCTCTCAGGCCGCTGTCAGCCGTTCACCCGGCTCATGAAAAAGGGTACTTCCTTCGTATGGGATCAAGCTTGTCAGGAAGCTTATGAAGACATCAAGAGGTACCTCACAAAGCCTCCAGTCTTAGTGGCCCCTACATCAGGGAAGCCATTCTTGCTTTATGTAAAAGCTTTGGACTACTCCCTCGGTGCCCTCCTCGCTCAAAAGGACGACAATGGCCACGAGCAGGCCATTTATTATCTGAGCAGAACTCTCATAGGAGCGGAATCTCGCTACAACCCTATTGAGAAAGAGTGTTTAGCTCTCGTCTTCGCTGTTCAGAATACACGGCATTATTTGGTCGGCCAGACCATACATGTCATCTCCAGAGTAAACCATTGCGTCTTCTTATGACAAAGCCAGGATCATTGAATTCAAGATTGGCTAAGTGGGCACTTTTATTGTCTCAATACGACATGATCTTCACGCCTCAGAAGGCGGTTAAAGGCCAGGCCCTTGCAGAGTTCTTGGCTGCTCATCCAGTTCCAGAGCATTCAAAACTTCACGAAGATATCCCTGATGAAGTCTTCAAGTCTTATGCAACCTCAGAAGAGGAAGTGTGGTAGATGTTCTTTGATGGAGCATCGCGAATGGGCCCTAAAGGCAAAATTATTGCCGGAGTGGGGGTTGTGTTTATCTCCCCACAGAATCATGTCCTGCCCAGAGCATTCTCTTTGACAGAATCGTGCTCCAACAATGTGGCAGAATATAATGCTCTGCTCATTGGTCTTCAGCTCGCCCATGGAATGGGGGTACGCTACCTCGAAGCTTATGGCGATTCAAAACTGATCATCAATCAGATTAAAGGCGAATACGAAGTCCGCCATGAGGACTTGGTGCCTTATTACCATACAGCCATCGAATTGGCTAACCTATTTGAAGGTTTCTACATCGGGCATGTGTCCCGATCTCAAAATACTAAGGCGGACGCCCTTGCTGCCTTAGCAACAACTCTAGCCTTGCCAGCTGACACCGAGTATCACCTCACAGTCGCAACTCGACATCTTGCATGCTCCAAGCACATGCTAAGAACTCGAGAAGTCTATAATGTCTCGACGAATCTTGAGCCGAGGGATTGGCGCTTTCCTCTCATTGACTATGCTTTGCACGGTCTGCTTCCAGACGATCCTAAAGAAGCGGCATCTATCAGACGAAGGTCTCTCCGTTTCTACTACGATCCGACTCTGAAGACACTTTACCGTCGTTCATATGACGGTGTCCTCCTCCGTTGCCTTTCCAATTCAGAGGCACAGGAAGCGCTCTAAGAAGCGCACGATGGCACTTGCGGAGCTCATCAGCCAGGTCCAAAGCTTAAAGACAGGTTGCATAGACTGGGATATTATTGGCCAACTATGATAGCCGACGCTATCCAATATGCACGAAGGTGTAAAGCATGTCAGATTCATGCGGACTTCATACACCAGCCTTCGGAGTTGCTCCACCCGACTGCTGCTTCATGGCCATTTGAAGCATGGGGAATAGACGTCGTAGGACCAATCAGTCCTTCTTCGACAAAAGGTCACCGGTTCATCCTAGCAATAACCGACTACTTCTCAAAATGGGCGGAGGCTATACCACTCGTTGAAGTCAAAACCTCCAATGTAGTTCACTTTATCAAGCACCACGTCATCCATCGATTTGGTGTCCCTAGGCGGATCATCCACGACAACGGTCCCCAATAATAAGCTAAGTATTCTATCGGTTCTGCAATAAATACCGAATTCAGAATGTAGCTTCAACTGCCTATAATCCTGCTGCCAACGGCTTGGCGGAAGCATTCAACAAAACAATCATCAAGCTGCTCAAGAAATTCGTCTCCTCAAATAAGCGAGATTGGGACGAAAAGCTCGGTGAATGTCTTTGGGCCTACCGAACCACGGTGCGGACACCGACAGGCAATACGCCTTTTTCCCTGGTATATGGGTGCGAAGCAGTCCTCCCATTGGAAATCCAGATGCCATCGTTGCGCGTAGCTCTGATTACTAAAATCACATCAGAGGACAATGATCGCCTACGCCTTCAAGAGCTCGAAGCTTTGGACGAGAAGTGACTACAAGCTCAGCAGCATATCGAGCTATATCAAGCTCGAATCTCAAAAGCCTTCAATAAGAAGGTCAAACAGAGAGTCTTCCAGAAAGGAGACCTGGTCTTAGCCGTCAGACGACCGATGATTATGACGCACAAGACCAAAGGCAAATTTCAGCCTAAATGGGAAGGACCGTTTGTAATAGAAACAGTCTATTCAAACGGAGCATACCGCCTCGCGACTGCAGAGGGCGACCTACTCATGATGCCGATCAATGGCAAGTTCTTAAAGAAATATTATCCTTAATTAAGGATCCTTCTCTTGATCAAGTTAACACTACACCTCTGATCAAGATCTCCGTGTCTGGAGCACACACAAAGAGAGCCTTTCTCTTCCTCCAAGTGAGGTCATACAGCCGAAAACCAACAGGAACCTGGCCGCGCACGGTTATCCTAAAGGGGAATCAAGGTTATGTAGACATTAACCTAATAATCCAATATCCTTTAACGATTAAGGATAGAGGAAAATGTTGGCCTATAAGCCCAACATAAGTCCTCGACAACTCATCATGCTGAGGGGAATAGCATGGCTAGCCCAACTCAAACGGTAGTTGGTAAAGGCATATCAAACCCGTTGACAGCTGGGGATTTGCTAAAAATCCTAAGGGACCAGTTCCTGTTTGATTCCCTCTCCAAAGTCACTTACCAATTCTCATCCATAGGATGGTAATGCCACATATATTCCGCTGTTATGTTAACATTAAACCTATGACAGCAGTTCCCTCATCTCTCTCCGAGAGAATGAGACCTCCAAAGTCACTTACCAATTCTCATCCATAGGATGGTAAGGCCACATATATTCCGCTGTTATGTTAACATTAAACCTATGACAGCAGTTCCCTCATCTCTCTCCGAGAGAATGAGACCTCCAAAGTCACTTACCAATTCTCATCCATAGAATGGTAAGACCACATATACATTTCGCTGTTACGTTAACATTAAACCTATGACAGTGATTCCCTCGTTTCTTCCCGTGAAGACGAGACTTCTCCCAAATTCTACTACAAACTCGATACTTGTTGACATTTACAAAAGATAAGTATCACCAACCTTGAGCTTGGTGGCGTCTCATTCGGTTATGTCATTGCGACCTCTGAACCAGCAGACAACTAAGTCTCAACCCCGAGCCCTGTTGACATTTACAAAAGACAGGTCTCGATACTTATTGACATTTACAAAAGATAAGTATCACCGACCTTGAGCTTGGTGGCGTCTCATTCGGTTATGTCATTGCGACCTCTGAACCAGCAGACAGCTAAGTCTCAATTTCGAGCTTGTTGACATTTACAAAAGACAAGTCTCAACCCCGAGCCCTGTTGACATTTACAAAAGACAGGTCTCGATACTCGTTGACATTTACAAAGACGAGTATCACCAATTTTTGAAGCTTGGTGGCGTCTCATCCGGTTATGTCATTGCGACCTCTGAACCAGCAGACAGTTAAGTCTCAACCCCGAGCCCTGTTGACATTTACAAAAGACAGGTCTCGATACTTATTGACATTTACAAAAGATAAGTATCACCAACCTTGAGCTTGGTGGCGTCTCATTCGGTTATGTCATTGCGACCTCTGAACCAGCAGACAGCTAAGTCTCAATTTCGAGCTTGTTGACATTTACAAAAGACAAGTCTCAACCCCGAGCCCTGTTGACATTTACAAAAGACAGGTCTCGATACTCGTTGACATTTACAAAAGATGAGTATCACCAATTTTTGAAGCTTGGTGGCTTCTCAACCAGTTATGTCATTGCGACCTCTGAACTGGCAGATAGCCGAGTTTCATCTACCATTGAGCTTAGTAGCGTCTCAACCGGTTATGTCATTGCGACCTCTGAACCAGCAGACAGCTAAGTCTCAATTCGAGCCCCGTTAACACTTACAAAAGACAGGACTCACCGATGCTTGCTAACATTTACAAAAGGCAAGTATCTCCCCTTCAGCCCCGCAAAGGGCTAACCACGGGATCGCTGACGTCTTAATCGGTTATGTCATTGCGACCTCTGAACCGACGGATAGACACGTCCCAAAGATTACGTCCTCAAGCAAGAACAAGATTGGAAATCCGACAGAAGCCAAAACAAAAGAAAGAATTTCCATTAATTCGAAAAGATGGGGACACATGGAGGCACGTATACAATGACCTACAAGCGTACACTGTACGATCTGAGCCGCTCTCCGAGGGCGTTTAGCCTCGTCTTCCTGTCATCAGCAGCCTGGGCAAGCGCCTGTGACCTCAACTCAGCCTCATCAAAGTCCACCGCCTGGGCCAGACGAGCTTCAACTTCCGCCAAAGTTGCCCTCTGTGATAACTCCTGCCGCGCAAACTCCTCACTCTGAGCTCTGAGCTCTTCAAGCCGCGCAGTTTCCTCAAGACGCACCGGTATGGCCTTGGATAAGAGGAGATTTGCTTTCCTGATCATCTCCTCAGCCTTCGCAATCTTATCCTCAGCGCCAAGAAGAGCACTAGTGGAGGCGTCAATTGCACTTCCAACCTCCGCTTGCCTTGTTTCCAAGGATTTCAAATCAAAAGAGACGGCCTTAATAGCCTCTTGAGCAGCAAGCCAGGCCTCGTGCCTTTGGGCAACAAGACAGGCGAGCTGCTCATCAGCTAAGGACGCCGGGTCTGAGCGATAGAGACGGCGCCACTCCTCTACAGCCTTCTCAAGTTCATCCACCAGGAGTTCTAAAGCAGTAGCCTGATGGTACCCCTCAAAATCCCGAATGCTCTTGTCACGCCCCGCTTCCCAAAATACACAAGATTGGGTACGTGACAAGATTCGGCGACGTATTCTGAATTAAAATACGCTAAGCCTCAATGTAGTAAATCAAAACATAAAGTTCACAATTTATTCTAGCATTCAAAAACAAGTGCAATAATGTCTTGAAAGTTCATTTATTATAAACATAACAAGAATGAAAGCAAAAATACTAAGGAGCCTCACAAACTGAAACTGCTGATGGTCTACTGAAGATCTGCAACGCGCTCAAAGTACTCCTGGTCCTGCAAAGCGCTCAGATCTGGATCTGAGCATAGCAAACTCAGGGTCGTCAATAAGCGACCTAGTGAGTGGTAAAATAAAAAGGGGAAGATGCACATGCATGTAATGTAAAAGCATATGAAAAGAAAATATACATGATAAGAGTGAACAACATGCCAACAAGAAATAAATAATAGCTAAACAAGTCAGCGATATAATCAAAGGTACCTCAGGTCATGAATATGATCAATGTCTATAATAACATGCAAGTCAGAATGTCAAGTTCAGTTTATAGTATCAATATAAGAATTCAGTTTTCATTATTAATTATGTCAGCGAACACCAATTGTCACATATAATAGACGCATCCCATACTACGCCTATTACACGTGCCAATCGAGGTCCTCACTTATTGAAACTGATCGGTTGGAGACATTGTCTGTGTTTTAGGTGGGTCCCGTGCATACCCGGGACCACGGCCCAGACTCCTGGCGCTGAACCAGGACCTACCGCAAGGTAGTCAGGAACATGTAAACAGGAACAGGTACATGTATAACATGTATAACATGAACAGGAAACATGACGGGGTGCCAGTCACCCCACGGGAACCCTGCAGTGGAACCCTCTTTCAGCTGTGCAACCTAAATCCTAGGTCCACCCAAAATACAGACGCTGTCTCCTCCATCAATCTCCCCAAGCCCAGTGCAAGTTGTGTGTTATCATGTTTTAGTTTATCAAGTTTATTTAATGTGCATGTTACTTTAATTACTGGGATAACTCAGTGGTAGTCACGGTAACAATATCAACATGTGAAAGTCAAGATACCGGTATAACAGGAGTATATAACAAGTGAACATGCGGTATTGTTACCGTGTAATAATATTTTTTTCCAGCAAATTTCAGTAACATGAACATGATAGTTGTCAGGTATATATATAAAGAATAACCAGTCAGGTTTCACAGGTAAAACAAGATTATCCAGGTGAGTAATAATCTACTGGTCATGAACAGACTAATCCAAGCAAAGTACTATAAACTCAGGTTCTCAAGACCATCCATACATCACTCTCAAAGTCACCAATAAGTAAAGTCGATCAATAGCTATCAAGTAAACCAGTCTCTAATATCATAACAAGTACACATCAACATCTGAATGAATCATCACTTAAATTATTATCAATGAAAGGATAACAAGTCCAAGAAAGTCCTCTACATGAAATATATCATCTGACCTCTATAACTCTAATTCAGTCCAAATCAGAATAAGTCCATGTACCATCCAATCGTCAAGAACTCTAATCTTTTATTAAGGTAAGATCATATCTAACATGTCCTCAAATATCCACTAATAAGGTCTTTGTCTAATCTCCAATCACCATTCTATGTAAATAGCATAAGTCCCAGATCAATCCAAAGTCATCATATCCAACTCACTTTCCCAACAGTTACATGATCGTCAAGTTCCATTACACATCTAGTAATCTGATTCAATAATCGTCATTCCAACATATAACAATATCCAGTATTAGTCATCTCACTTTAACATACAAATATGATCCCAATCCTCAAGAGTTCACATTTCTATTAAGGTCAAACATGATATCCCAATATTCGGTATCACCACATATACGTGCATCTAAGCTCTATTAGATCAAGTCATTACCACTAATATCCATCTCAATCACCCTCATGCTACATCTTGTTATGTCTACAACAATACTCTAGATATACATAGGACAAACATGGGGGTTCTAACATGTATCAAGAATCATGCATATCATATTCCTATACATCCAACATGTAAAATAAACGGGAGATGACCGTCCACCTTCATGCTCGGTGATCTCTACACAATAACATGTATATGCCTCCTCTCTCTCACACAACAAAGTATACAAGTTCTACATTCACTCTACATACACATTAAATACATCTATAAACCAATGCATATAATAATGAGATAGAAAATAGAAAGAGGGAGAGAAACACTCACATTGGGAATCTGCGCATTACCGGGCGAGTCGCCGTTACGGTCGCCGTGGTGCCGCTCTTCGCTGTCGGACCGCATGGGAAGGTAGCCAGGTTACTGGAGAAGGCATGGCAGCAAGCTGGAGGTCTCGCGCTCGCCGGAAGGGCCTGGAATCGCCGCTCGCCCGCTGCTTGTGCTGCTGGTCTGAATCTGGATCTGCCGTGCGCGTCGTCGAGCGAGTTGCTGCCATGGTCGCTGTGGTGCGGTTCCTCGCCAACGGACTGCATGGGGAGTGGCCAAGACACTGGGGAAGGTCACCGTGCTGGTCTCCGGCGACGGGCTGGCGTGGATCGGGAGAACGACCAGCTCGCCCGAACTTGCGCAGATCTGGACAGCCTGCAGATTTAGGCTGTTCCTCGCTGTTTTGGTTGTCGGTGGCTGTCCACGTCTGCAGGAGGGAAGGAGGGGCTGTTGGAGGAGTCCGGGGCTGTCCTCGCTGCTGGAGGATGAGCAGATCTGTTGGAGGTTGCGGCCTGAACAAGGGAGGAGGTGCAGATCCGCAGGATGACGGCTAGATCTGCTGCACAGATCCGCAGGATCTGTTGGTGCTGCTGATGCCGCTGCTGGTTGCTCCTGTCCTTGCTGCTGCTGTTCATGGGCGCAAGGAGACAGGGAGGAGGTGGTCGGCTGTGGAGCTCGCGGCCAAGGGAGGATGGAGAGGAGGTCCACTAGCTGCTGGGTGCTGCCGGCCAAGGAAAGAGAAGTATGGCAGCCATCAAGGAGGAGGATGTGCGCTGCTCCAATGAAAGAGAGAAGAGGAGGTGCGGCAGCAGTTTTGGATTGGGGAGAGATTAATTTAGGGTTGCTAATTAGGTTTAGGAATTAATAAGGTAGGTTTATATATGGGAGTATTGGGTTATAGGGTTTGGATTGAATTAGATAATGGGTTATAGGTTGAGTCCAAATGGGTATGGATAGATAACGGGTCTATAGTAACCCCTATTGAATATGGATATGGTCATGAGATAACGGGTATGAGTAGGTTTAGATAATAGGTTAGATCCAATAGATGATTGTGGGTCGATTGGGTTAGGATCCAATAGGTGAATGATATGCTAATGGGTTATGGAACCACCAATAGATAAATAGAAAGTAGGGTAAAGGCTAGGCAAGGAGAACACCACCTCCACCAATTAGTATTAACACAAATGCCAATATTAAATTAAATGCCCAAAATAATAGAACACTAATAATAAATAATGATACATTAAAATAGAATCAACAATAATTAATAATGGAAGAATAATTTGTCATATATTATCCGAAAATAATTTTGCATACTCAACAATAATAATCACAGGAGAAAGAAATTAACTTGATAAATAAAAAAAATAATTGATAGATCAAAATCAATACTTGTGAAAAATTAAAATACAGTATTATTAGATTAGGGATATTACATTCTACCCACCTTAATAAAAATTTCGTCCTCGAAATTCAAATAAGGTAGGGAATGGTACAAAATCAAAGATTAAGAGAGAACACAACAATCTTCCACGTTGTCTCGTTGGGACACCACGATTCCGCTGCGCGCTCTGATCTCTGCTACCAGCTTCAACATGGAGTAACCGATCTTAAGAAATAGAATTAGGAGGAATGAATGGGAAGGAAGGATGAAATCAAGATGGACATCCAAATCACTCTAATTGAAGTGTTGGAATCATGAATATTAACAGATCAAGAACGGAATTCCAAAGGGAGGACGATCAATTTCCAAATGGAGTCAATATTATCACGTGAATAGTATATGTATATTGCAGTGTCAACATAACTGTCTCAGGTTACCGGTAGGAACTAGGTTCTCTCTTGCGAAACAAAAGTCTAAATTTCACATCGCAAGTCGAAAACCTAGGCTCTGATACCAAGAAAACCCTGTCACGCCCCGCTTCCCAAAATACACAAGATTGGGTACGTGACAAGATTCGGCGACGTATTCTGAATTAAAATACGCTAAGCCTCAATGTAGTAAATCAAAACATAAAGTTCACAATTTATTCCAGCATTCAAAAACAAGTGCAATAATGTCTTGAAAGTTCATTTATTATAAACATAACAAGAATGAAAGCAAAAATACTAAGGAGCCTCACAAACTGAAACTGCTGATGGTCTACTGAAGATCTGCAACGCGCTCAAAGTACTCCTGGTCCTGCAAAGCGCTCAGATCTGGATCTGAGCATAGCAAACTCAGGGTCGTCAATAAGCGACCTAGTGAGTGGTAAAATAAAAAGGGAAAGATGCACATGCATGTAATGTAAAAGCATATGAAAAGAAAATATACATGATAAGAGTGAACAACATGCCAACAAGAAATAAATAATAGCTAAACAAGTCAGCGATATAATCAAAGGTACCTCAGGTCATGAATATGATCAATGTCTATAATAACATGCAAGTCAGAATGTCAAGTTCAGTTTATAGTATCAATATAAGAATTCAGTTTTCATTATTAATTATGTCAGCGAACACCAATTGTCACATATAATAGACGCATCCCATACTACGCCTATTACACGTGCCAATCGAGGTCCTCACTTATTGAAACTGATCGGTTGGAGACATTGTCTGTGTTTTAGGTGGGTCCCGTGCATACCCGGGACCACGGCCCAGACTCCTGGCGCTGAACCAGGACCTACCGCAAGGTAGTCAGGAACATGTAAACAGGAACAGGTACATGTATAACATGTATAACATGAACAGGAAACATGACGGGGTGCCAGTCACCCCACGGGAACCCTGCAGTGGAACCCTCTTTCGGCTGCGCAACCTAAATCCTAGGTCCACCCAAAATACAGACGCTGTCTCCTCCATCAATCTCCCCAAGCCCAGTGCAAGTTGTGTGTTATCATGTTTTAGTTTATCAAGTTTATTTAATGTGCATGTTACTTTAATTACTGGGATAACTCAGTGGTAGTCACGGTAACAATATCTACATGTGAAAGTCAAGATACCGGTATAACAGGAGTATATAACAAGTGAACATGCGGGTATTGTTACCGTGTAATAATATTTTTTTCCAGCAAATTTCAGTAACATGAACATGATAGTTGTCAGGTATATATATAAAGAATACCAGTCAGGTTTCACAGGTAAAACAAGATTATCCAAGGTGAGTAATAATCTACTGGTCATGAACAGACTAATCCAAGCAAAGTACTATAAACTCAGGTTCTCAAGACCATCCATACATCACTCTCAAAGTCACAATAAGTAAAGTCGATCAATAGCTATCAAGTAAACCAGTCTCTAATATCATAACAAGTACACATCAACATCTGAATGAATCATCACTTAAATTATTATCAATGAAAGGATAACAAGTCCAAGAAAGTCCTCTACATGAAATATATCATCTGACCTCTATAACTCTAATTCAGTCCAAATCAGAATAAGTCCATGTACCATCCAATCGTCAAGAACTCTAATCTTTTATTAAGGTAAGATCATATCTAACATGTCCTCAAATATCCACTAATAAGGTCTTTGTCTAATCTCCGATCACCATTCTATGTAAATAGCATAAGTCCCAGATCAATCTAAAGTCATCATATCCAACTCACTTTCCCAACAGTTACATGATCGTCAAGTTCCATTACACATCTAGTAATCTGATTCAATAATCGTCATTCCAACATATAACAATATCCAGTATTAGTCATCTCACTTTAACATACAAATATGATCCCCAATCCTCAAGAGTTCACATTTCTATTAAGGTCAAACATGATATCCCAATATTCGGTATCACCACATATACGTGCATCTAAGCTCTATTAGATCAAGTCATTACCACTAATATCCATCTCAATCACCCTCATGCTACATCTTGTTATGTCTACAACAATACTCTAGATATACATAGGACAAACATGGGGGTTCTAACATGTATCAAGAATCATGCATATCATATTCCTATACATCCAACATGTAAAATAAACGGGAGATGACCGTCCACCTTCATGCTCGGTGATCTCTACACAATAAAACATGTATATGCCTCCTCTCTCTCACACAACAAAGTATACAAGTTCTACATTCACTCTACATACACATTAAAATACATCTATAACCAATGCATATAATAATGAGATAGAAAATAGAAAGAGGGAGAGAAACACTCACATTGGAAATCTGCGCATTACCGGGCGAGTCGCCGTTACGGTCGCCGTGGTGCCGCTCTTCGCTGTCGGACCGCATGGGAAGGTAGCCAGGTTGCTGGAGAAGGCATGGCAGCAAGCTGGAGGTCTCGCGCTCGCCGGAAGGGCCTGGAATCGCCGCTCGCCCGCTGCTTGTGCTGCTGGTCTGAATCTGGATCTGCCGTGCGCGTCGTCGAGCGAGTTGCTGCCATGGTCGCTGTGGTGCGGTTCCTCGCCAACGGACTGCATGGGGGGTGGCCAAGACACTGGGGAAGGTCACCGTGCTGGTCTTCGGCGACGGGCTGGCGTGGATCGGGAGAACGACCAGCTCGCCCGAACTTGCGCAGATCTGGACAGCCTGCAGATTTGGGCTGTTCCTCGCTGTTTTGGTTGTCGGTGGCTGTCCAGGTCTGCAGGAGGGAAGGAGGGGCTGTTGGAGGAGTCCGGGGCTGTCCTCGCTGCTGGAGGATGAGCAGATCTGTTGGAGGTTGCGGCCTGAACAAGGGAGGAGGTGCAGATCCGCAGGATGACGGCTAGATCTGCTGCACAGATCCGCAGGATCTGTTGGTGCTGCTGATGCCGCTGCTGGTTGCTCCTGTCCTTGCTGCTGCTGTTCATGGGCGCAAGGAGACAGGGAGGAGGTGGTCGGCTGTGCGTGGTGGAGCTCGCGGCCAAGGGAGGATGGAGAGGAGGTCCACTAGCTGCTGGGTGCTGCCGGCCAAGGAAAGAGAAGTATGGCAGCCATCAAGGAGGAGGATGTGCGCTGCTCCAATGAAAGAGAGAAGAAGGAGGTGCGGCAGCAGTTTTGGGATTGGGGAGAGATTAATTTAGGGTTGCTAATTAGGTTTAGGAATTAATAAGGTAGGTTTATATATGGGAGTATTGGGTTATAGGGTTTGGATTGAATTAGATAATGGGTTATAGGTTGAGTCCAAATGGGTATGGATAGATAACGGGTCTATAGTAACCCCTATTGAATATGGATATGGTCATGAGATAACGGGTATGAGTAGGTTTAGATAATAGGTTAGATCCAATAGATGATTGTGGGTCGATTGGGTTAGGATCCAATAGGTGAATGATATGCTAATGGGTTATGGAACCACCAATAGATAAATAGAAAGTAGGGTAAAGGCTAGGCAAGGAGAACACCACCTCCACCAAGATTAGTATTAACACAAATGCCAATATTAATTAAATGCCCAAAATAATAGAACACTAATAATAAATAATGATACATTAAAATAGAATCAACAATAATTAATAATGGAAGAATAATTTGTCATATATTATCCGAAAATAATTTTGCATACTCAACAATAATAATCACAGGAGAAAGAAATTAACTTGATAAATAAAAAAATAATTGATAGATCAAAATCAATACTTGTGAAAAATTAAAATACAGTATTATTAGATTAGGGATATTACAGCTCTCAATATCACGGGAGAGGACCACCTTCAGCTTTGAGAACGGTATAGGCGAGCCCTTTAAAACTAGGTCGATAGTTCGCTCCAGGCTTCTATAAAAGCTATCGACCAGGTCACCTATGTAATCATTCTCGGCCTCAGCCATTTCTGGCAGGGAGGCAACCTCGGAATAGTCCACCAGCCTGGTCGACGCCGTCGCAGAAGAAGCAGCGGGAACACTGACAGTAGCAGGACTAGCCGAAGGCGATCTCGGCGTAGTCCTCTTCGAAACCAGCACGCCAGCCACCGCGGAGGTAGGACTGGCAACCACCTCTTGAGCAGCAGGCTCAACCACCAGGGTTGGAGAAGTAGGGCTCGCAATCACCCTCAATGCCACACTCGGCAAAACAGTCCGCACCTCACTCGTTGATGTGATTGGGAGTGAGGATACCTCCGCACTACCACCCCTTCAACCTCTGGTCCTTCAGCTGATTTGGGCCGATAAGAAGGCAGGTCGCCGTACAGCGCATCCAACACAGCAGCATCTGCTGTGGTCGAAGTGCTCATGTCACCCCTCGATCCCTCAGGAAGATCTACCGGCTCCCTTGAAGCTGATGCGTCTTGAGGCCGAACACCTGTAACAAGACTGCGGTTAGTCGGGACACTACATACAGAAAAAGCCAAGAGGGTACGACAATACCGAAGGATGATGTTGCCTCGAACATCTCGTCGGCCGCACCAGTCTCCAGAGGCTCCATCGGAAAGTTTTTGGCAGAATCAACATGAATAGCCGGCTCGCTTTCACTTGCCGAGTATCCTGTGGACCACCCGATAGAGCTTGATGCCTCAGGACTTCCTTTAGAAGTCCCAACGCCTGAAGGACCAACATCAGCCGCGCCACTCCCAGACTCTTCCGAGTGAGCAGGGGAATCGGCTGCAGCCCCATAAGTGAATAGGGGATCATAATGTTCCCCTTGCTCTCCAGCCGTCTCGGCTCCTGCAACGAGAAGCAAAGGATGAGTTATTTGGAACACACCAAAAGCATTATATGAACGAGGTTAACCTCACCCAGACCTGGAGCGAATTCACCACTAGTCGGTTCAGCAACCGACTGTTCAGTTGCTAATGGGGCAACATGAGGAATCGCTGTAGAGGGGTGACCCTCTACGACAATTGTAGGAGCTTGGCGACGGGGCTTCTTCGCCGATGATTTCCTACGAGAGCTACCCGCCCGCTTTCTCTTGAAGTGGACGTCAGAATCCTCTTCTTCCACTCCTCCCGCACGTCGTGGGGAAGATGTCCCCATCACACCAGAGCCAGCAGCAGGAGTATCAGCTCCAGCCCCCGTCTCGAAGCGAGGACTCCCTGCATCAGAAGCCTCGCTGTCATCCACATCAATGAATTCTTCCAAGCTGGGGACACGAACCCGTTTGCCTTCTTTCTTCTCAGAGGCCTTCCGCTTCAGTCTCTGAGAGATTAACTTCACACCCGAACTGTTGGCGTTAAATCCAGGAGGTGTAGAGTTGGAAGCCGCGTACCACTGGCAAAAGCACAGGGTCGTCGAGAGGCCGGGATCCTGCAGTGGCGTGCGTAGCCACGCCCCAGTGCCATCCGCAGTGAAGAACCGCCAGGCACGGGCCCCATCAATAAGACTCCCCATGAAAGCCAGGTCCGAATTGGGGTTGCCCACATACAGCTGGTCGTACCCGAATTGGCGGGCAAATCGACTCGGGACGTAGGGTTCCAGGTAGCAGGTATCCCCACTCCTGTACAGTAAATGCGAAGGCCGGATGCTGATCAGCCACTCGAAAACACCCTGACTCATGGGAGACCGCCCGGACTCCGCATCTCGGAATTCCTCGTTGTATCCCGCGCCCCGAATGCGAGGAAAACAGCGGAACAGGCTATAAGCGTCATGACGACGCACTAACTTACGGGCCTCGGCCACGTAGGCTTTCATCCAAGAGCAACCTTCGAATCGGCGGAGAAGCGCCGTTCGAACACCCTGCGGAGGATCTTCCCCAGCTCCAATCAAAGTAGGGCAGTGTAAGGCGAACCACGCCATCAAGTAGGTGTACGGTAGACCCACCCTAGGATTGGGTCCATCGCAAGGAAGGATAGCACTCTTCCCACGTCTTGTCGCCGATGGCCTGCAGAAAGCCTCCGTTAGTGCGCGAAGGCCTCTTTGAATACAGCATACCATGGCTGGGAGAAGACCCAGACGGTGACCAAGAGCTAGGCGAATGGCGGGTAGCAGAACATTCGGGTGGACGATGTCACCCGAGGAAGAAGGCACAACACACTTCTTTAACCAGACGGTTAAAAAACCGGCCAGCAGCGCCTTTCGAGATATAGGCCGACAGGCCTGATGGTGAAAGCTCCAAAGGTATCACCCTTCTCATAGGGACCTGTGTCTTCTGTTACGACGATATCCCTTTGGAGACACATCTCCATCCGTTCAACAATATCGCCATCAGTAACTCCGCGATGAGCTGCTTCAGGAGCATTCTTCATGTCTGGGAACAGGTAACTTCCCCAGCTCTTTAAGCTCTTCGAGCTACCCTTGCCACCACCGTGAATGCTAGAACAAATATGCAAGTGGCACATCAACTCCCGATAAGTCTCGAGCATAGCAGGCTCCTGCTTCTCCAGGAGGGCCAACTCCGCCTCACAGGGAAAGTACTCTTTGTATGGAAGAGACCCGAAAGGCAAAGCAGAGATTTCCCACATCTCATGCAAAGCCATGCCCAACTCGCCAACCGGGGTGAAGAAGGTCCCCGAAGCCGGGCAGTACAACTCAAGGATGGCGTAGAAGCACGCCACCTTCATCTCAATGCCGTAGCAGGTCGCCCTGACGGCCTCATAGAGATTCAACCCCTCCAAGTCCTCCTCGAAGTGAGCGAGGATATAGTTGGTCAACTCCGCCCACCATGTCTTAGGAGGATGAACCCAACCGGGAGCCCTGAAGTCAGTTGCAGGATAGTTCCCGTCAACTGCGCAGAATTGAGTGCCAAAGGTCTGCGCCACAGCCGGGTTCTCTCCTACTGGAAGTTCCCGCGATACCTTCCCAGGGTATAGCCCCATTATGCTGAGGGGAGGGCCCGCCCTCGAATAGCCCGACTGAAAGGTTAATCTCCCAACATGGACGGATTCGACGCTTCGGCTTACGCCCCACGCCATCTTCCGAGCCTGAGTCACATTCATGAAAGAAGATAAAGGAAAGTGTCGCTTAGTCGACGGAAGGTAAAACTTCTCGCCATCCAGTTGAAAGATCCATTGTCCTTCGCCTGCCTGCAACTGGCGATCGGGATCGGATGCGGCATCCCCGAACATAAAGTCGGGCTTTCTGTAAGTCCGACGGTCAACATCCTCAAGAGGAGCTGTGGTCAAGATACTCCGCGTGGTCTGCGGATGACCGCCTTGGATGAGTGTATCCCGGACGAGGGAGCTCCGTTCACTGAACAAAGAAGCCTGTCCATGGAACTGCAGGCTGAGGTTACCATCTGCTCCACTGGTCAGCCCAAACAGACTGCTCAAGAGATCGGGAGTGTAATGCACTGCAAAGACAGAAACGAACTATGATTAGTTCAACAATCAAGTGAGGCATAGCCTCGCTCAGCAAGCAAGGCCAGTAAGGCGATAGCCTTGATGAAGCTTGATCTCGCGGATAAAACTGCATTTTTGCAGAAGGCGTCCAAAGTACCAACTTCGTTTAAACAGGAAGTGGTATAGCCCTAAGGGCTAACGTCACCAAGAGGGCATCATGGTCAGACCTATATCCTGTTCCTCAACAGGATGGAGACTGCCCGAGTAATGGCTTCGTACGAGGAACTGTTCGGTTCTTAATTCCCTTGTGCAAGGAAGATAGGGAGGTTCAAGGAAACGAGTTCCCTAATGAGGACAGATCATATTCGATCATCCTAATAGCCAAATGTTGGCTCCAAAGGAGAGAGACCACAGTCTCTAATCAGGTAGGAAAATCTCTTACCGGCGATTGGTCGCTCGATGACCGAAGGAGGAGGAGGACCCTCCGTTACAGAAGTCGCCACTTCTTTCCCCGCTCGTCTTTTGGGCGCCATTGAAGAGCTGCAAGAGTTCTCAAAGTTCCCTGAACGAAGAAGGAAGAGGAAGAGGGAAAGTCAAGAAATTTCTCTGAAAAAGGAGATCTTTTCCTGTTCAGCCCGATCGGGCTTTTATAGGCCAATCAGCGCCTGAAACGAGGCCTCGAAAAGGGCGTGTGCCGCCGTTTTGAATTAATTCGAAACGCCGCTCAAAGCGCCTTCCCGAGAAGCGCTGCTTCGATTCCGCTAAGGGTTAACTTCGCCCTGGCTTAAAGTGCGGATTTCGCACAATCCTTCAAAGACATTCGCCGAGAGGCTTACCTTAGCCCTCTAAAAAGGCGTTGACATGCCAGTCTCGTGAAGATCACTCAAAGAAAGGACTATGTCCTTAACTCCGCATACGGTTTAGCCCCGCTATGGCCAAAGCTTCAAAGAAAGCAAGCGAAGATCAGATAATTAGAAGATGAACTTTCATTGATTTAAAAAAAAAAGAAGGGTACATTGATATTACATCGAAGTTGTGTTTCATACAACACACCCAGTTGCTCGACAGGGTAATTTGTGCAAAAAAGCATACAAGTGGTTTTATCCGCTTCTAAGTCAAACCGACTGGACAAAGGAGGCCTTCCTCCTGCACAAGGCCGTAATCAGTGGTGCCACAAGGACACGGTCATTATTCTCCACAAAAAAATGGCAGGTCTTGCCAGGCCATTTTTGTTGAAGCCTGGCAATAAAAACTATCGCCGCCAACACGATAGATCACGTATAATGAGAATTGGCAGTGATACCAGTGATCTAACGGGTGTGAGGGCCGCTTTCCCGAAGTGGATCGCCCTTAAACGCCACCAAAGTTGAAAGTTGGCAATGATGCCAGTGATCTCACAGGCGACGTCCACTATCTTGAAGCAGATCATCTCCGACAAAGCGGCTACCAGCCTCACCTCAGAACGAATCATCTCGGATAAAAGGCTGCTGGCAGCCTTTGGGACATGCACTCGCTGCCCCGAATTGTTCCTCCTGCTTAAAAGTAAAGCTTCAACCGGGGAAGCATAAGGCAATTTTATGGTTCCTTCCATCAAGTCACAAGATTGGCGAGCATAGCCCACTGCAAGGCAAATCAGAACAGATTAGCAGTTAAGCATAGAAAAGACTGCAAATCAGAATCCTTGGGTCAAAGCAATCCAATTTCAATAAAAGCAGAGGACAAGCCTCGCCTGCACAGCACTGATGGGCTGGCTCAGCAAATGCCAAGTCCAAGCCTCGCCTATATGGCTAGCCAGACTGACCCCGTGGGATACAGTCTTAGCTCCGCCTATATGCAAGACTGGCTCAACTATTGAAGAGACCAAGTCCCAAGTTTTGCCTAGGCAGCGGATTTAACATGAAGCGATCTTTCTGGGAAGCTATGCCAAAATCTTTCTCTACAGATCAGTCAATTGTAAGATGAAGAACAAGGGAAGCTAATCCCTGAAGCAGCTGTTAAAGCTGAATTAAGGGAGATGAATTCCCTAAGATCGGTGAAGTCGTTGAATGATCAAGACTTACCGGTCCTTGGCCGGATAATGACCAGAGTGGGCATTCCCACTAGTTCAGAGATTCGAGTATCTCTTTCAAACCAAGAGAAGAGAAGAGAGGCAAAGCACTTCTCTTCAGAGGACCTCAAGTGTCCTATTTATAGGCCCCATGGCCTGAGCGCTGCCGCCTCAAGCGTGGAAACACGAGCGCATTTAAGGCATTTATCATGCCTTGAGAAAAGGGACGGTTTCCCTTGGAACCGTGCAAAGGGAGAAACATCTCCCTCATAAAGGCACTTATTGTGCCTCGAAGAAAGGGAATATCTTCCCTCGAAAACGTGCAAATCGGAGAATATCTCCCTCGATCAGCACGGAGAAAGGAGTAATCCTCCTCGTAACCAGCCCACGGCAGTTGATCTCGGGAAAGCGACATGCCCTCCCAAGCGAACATGTCTTCAGAAGCCCAGATGCGGGGCTACTAGCTGCGAAGCTACCCAGTCTATATGATTCCTCGGCGAATCTACATCCCAAAGCAGAATTCAAAGCGAAGCTGAACTCAACCATCATGGCGACGTTCATACTCCACACACCACCAATCAAAGCAGTTCAAAGTATTTCGAAGTCTGAGCCATTGCAGACTTCTGAAAACTTTGAAGGGGGTCTTGTTGACACTTAAAAAAGACAAGATTCTTATTGGTCCGAACAATGTCTAAACTTGTTGACATTTACAAAAGACAAGTGACAGACGAGCTGAAGACCAGTTTTCACCCATCTCTGAGGGACAAGGAAGCAACTTGGACTCCACTGATCCAGCAAGCAGACAGTGAACCTGGATTGTTTCTAAACAGACCTCAGCAGGTCTAAGGTGCTAGCACTTAGCATTACATGAGCCCAAAGGGATAGCCTCGCTTGAGAGGCTAATATCACTCGACTTCGCCTTGAAGCCATTCAAAGCTTCGCCAGGAAGCTAACTCGCAAACTTCGCCACAGAGGACTTCCAGCTCCGCCAAAGGGTTTCTTTCGGACTTCGCCAGAAACCGTCTCTAGCTCCGCTACGAGCTCGATGCGGACAGCGCCGCTAAGAATCTACTGTGGTCAACCTTTGTCCAATCAAATCTCCGGATGAGATCGGATCCAATCAGATCAAATCTAATTAAGATCAAATCAGAGATCAAATTTGGCAGTTGATTGCCACAATCTCTTGACTCTTCTAAAACGAGTAAGAAGATCAGGGAAATCCTCCAACGATATGGAAAGGATCGAGAAGGTCAACCGACCTGCCAATCCTAGCTTCGCAGAAGCTAATCCTAGCCTCGCAGCAAGACTACTTTCCAGATTTTAAACAGATTCGATTCAATCTATTTCCATATTTTCAAGGGACGATTATACCCTTGCTCTCCCTATAAATAGCCCGCCAGGGGTACAAGGAGAGAGGGAGAGAGGAGGATCGATCGATCAAGACACAGAGGCATACAAGAGGACTCCACAAGCAGAGGCTTCTTCATACGCACCGTGCACTCTCGAATTCAGAGACCTTTTAGAGAATTGCTTTCTCTATTCAGGGTGTTGATACCCTAACATCGTCCTTCTTCTCAAGGAATCTCCGGAACCAGGCGAGAAGGAATTCCTAATTGAAGGCGATTTTGAGAAGCAGCAAGAGGGTTCTACCAACCTTCTGTTCTCTGATTCCTCGAACCAGGCGAGAAGGGAATCTCATCGCTCGCATCGTCAAGGGACAAAGTGGTCGCGCGCTGACCAGACTCCTATCGGCACACTTCTCCAGAATCTCTGAGGAGATCTACTTGTAATCTTTTTTAGAATACTTGTAATTTAGCTCCTCAAACTCTTTTTTGTAAGTTTTCCCCCCTTTGCAAACATAATGGAAAACAACAGATAGTCAAGTCTCATCTTCTAGTCCAGTAAGGACTATTTCTTTGTCATCATGTCCAGTTCGTCACCTTTGAATGACAAAATTTTAAGCTTGGTGGCTTCTCAATCGGTTACGTCATCGCGACCTCTGAACTGACAGATAGCCAAGTCTCATCTTCCAGTCCAGTAAGTACTATTTCTTTGTCATCATGTCCAGTTCGTCACCTCTGAATGACAAAATTTTGAGCTTGGTGGCTTCTAAATCGGTTACGTCATCGCGACCTCTGAACCGATAGATAGCCAAGTCTCATCTTTCATTCCAGTAGGGACTATTTCTTTATCATTATGTCCAGTTCGTCACCTCTGAATGATAAAATTTTGAGCTTGGTGACTTCTCAATCGGTTACGTCATCGCGACCTCTGAACCAACAGATAGCCAAGTCTCATCTTCCAGTCCAGTAAGGACTATTTCTTTGTCATCATGTCCAGTTCGCCAACTTTGAATGACAAAATTTTAAGCTTGGTGGCTTCTCAATCGGTTACGTCATCGCGACCTCTGAACTGACAGATAGCCAAGTCTCATCTTCCAGTCCAGTAAGGACTATTTCTTTGTCATCATGTCCAATTCGTCACCTCTGAATGACAAAATTTTGAGCTTAGTGGCTTCTCAATCGGTTACGTCATCGCGACCTCTGAACCAACAGATAGCCAAGTCTCGTCTTTCAGTCCAGTATGGACTATTTCTTTGTCATCATGTCCAGTTCGTCACCTCTGAATGATAAAATTTTGAGCTTGGTGGCTTCTCAACCGGTTACGTCATCACGACCTCTGAACCGACAGATAGCCAAGTCTCATCTTTCAGTCCAGTAGGGACTATTTTCTCAATGTGTGACTAACTCTATCAGCTTATCTGTAAATCACCTAGAGGGGGGGTGAATAGGTGAAAGCGCTAATCTATAAACTAAATGCGCTAAATGCGGAAGCTAATGCAAATTTTGCAACACACTTAATACAACACACAAGTGTAGCCGAATTCCCTGTGAAGGGCTCTGAACTAACTCCTCTTGATTCCCTTTGAATGGGTTGAGGTGCTATATGAAGCTCTTGTGGTTAAGTATAAGTGAGGCACACACAAACAACCAAGCATATACAAGATATAGCAATATGAAATAATGCAAGGCAACACAAGAAATATGAATGATATGGCAATATGAATAATGCTTTGCACAAATAAAAGAGAGAGAGTGAGTTAAGAGAGATTGGATTAAACGCTAACAACAAGATATGTTTCGAGGTTCGAGCCCCTAGCTCTACATCCCTGCCTTCACCACCGTAAAGGATTTCCAATCCACTATCTCCCACCGAGGGAACCTCTACCGAAGAGGATTTGTTACAACAAAGGGAGTATCGAACTCCTCTCTCAAACACCGCCTCACAACCGAGGGGTAGGCCCGTAGCCAAACAACCACAACACCTCTACCGAAGAGGGTTTACAAACCAAACTCCACCTCTAACTAGAGGGAGCAAACCAATCACCCGATCAACCTCTACCAAAGAGGGATACAACAAAAGCAAGGGTGTTTACAACAAGTGGTTCCAAAGACCACAAACTCTTCTTTTCCACAAAAACAAAGATCCTAATAGGTTAGGATAGAAGATATAGCTCAAGTGAAATCTAGGTGTTTTGGAAAGCAAATCACAAAGAAAAACTACTTGGGAAATCTCTTGTAGATGATAGAAATAAAAATCCAAAACAATATCCCAAAAACCTAGTTTTCTTTGATTTTCCAAACCCTTGAAAAACAATAAAGATGAAAACTTTTAAGTTTTATAAGCTTTAAAACTCTTTTAAAACTTCTTTTAAACTCTGGAGAAACTGGGAATTTTTCTTGTTCAAAACATTAGCCAAAATCCCAAGGAATGGGGTTTATATAGGCCAAAACAGAAAACTAGCCGTTAGGCTGATCTGGCAGCCTGACAGGCTACCGGTCAGCCGGCCCGGCCGATCGCCAATGGTCAAAAATGTGACCGTTGGGGCAACCCGATCGACCACCCGGCCGACCGAAATAAACAGAGAGCACTGCTCTCAGTTCCGGTCGGCCGCCCGGCCCGACCGTCCCTGTGACTGCCAAACGTGCACAAGCTTGTGCACGTCGGTCGACCGCGAGGGTTACCGGCCCTTGGTACGGCCGACCCGTGCGGTCGGCCGTCCTGGCCTGTCAGCTACTGTTCTGGGACAGAAAAACTGGGTAAAAATATTTTATAAAAATTCTTTTGTTACTTCTAAAATTCCATAAAACTTGTTTTAATATTTTATATTGAAACACAAACTTGTGATAAAAATTTCAAGACTAATATCAAACATATTGAATCATTTTTGTGTCTTGTAAATTTTATCAAAAACTAAAACTTGTATTTTATCAAACATGAATTTTTCTATACATGAATAGGAAAGTCAAAATAAGTTTGTATAGGAAGTTTAAGCATGCATGTATAACTAGAATACATCTATTATACATATAAACCATTTAAACTTGTTTGATCAATCTATTCATGAAAACCAAAAACCAAATATAAAACGTGTGTGTTTGTGCACTTGAGCATATCAACTATACTAAGCTTTACAAATGGATCTAAACACACTATCTAAACTATGGATACCTAAGTCTTCCTGACGATCTCCATCTTCAAGTAGACCTGATCCAAAACTCCATCCATGGGCTAGGCAATGTGTGATCTTGAAGCTTGAGCCCTGGAATCACCAAGTGAAGGCTTCCAAACTCCTCTTTTTGAAGAATCACCAACTAATATCTTGATTAATGATCTGAGGTTAAGAACACAAGAATATAAGAAAACATAACTACATGAGTTAATCATCATCAAAACTAGAGTGAAAGGCCTCTGGGCCAACAATCTCCCCCTTTTTGATGATGACAAAACTCATGGAGTTATATTTGCGTGGATTAAAGTTAAGCTTCAAAGAAGCTCCCTCTTAACTCATGCATAAAACAAATAAACATAAATATGCAATGAATGACAATGCATAATCATGCATAAACAATAAATGGCTTTAGATACCAATGAAATGTTTAAAAAAACAAAACATGCTCTAGATACCAATTAAAATTAAACTAAATTAAACTTAATATATGCAAAACATAAACATGCATATATAAAACTTCTCAAATAATTCTCCCCTTTTTGTCAATCATCAATAAAGGGGTAAAAACCAAAACAAAACGAAATCTTCTCCCCCTTTTTAATACAAAGAAACACTCATCAATAAGGGGTAAAAGCAAAACCAAATCAATAAATTTTTCTCCCCCTTTTTGTTCGAAACAAAGAATCAACAAAGGGTCTAAACAATAAAAACAAGGTTCTCCCCCTTTTTGTCTAAAACAAAAACAAAGTCAATAAGGGGTTACATTCAATTAAGATATCAATTAAAAATATGTCAAAATAGAGCATCTTGATACCAATTGAAAGTAAACAAAAAAAATATTGATACCAATTTTAAGCAAAACACATGAAAATCTTGATACCAATTGAAATTAAACATAATAAATTTTGACTTGTCTAAACAAAAATTTGATACCAATTGTAAATAATTTTCATTTTGAACATATGATACCAATTTAAAATTTTCAATCATAAAGTATGGGAGTGAAAAACAAATACTAATTGTAAACATGAAAATCGAATTTTCTCCCCCTTTATGAAATACCAACAAAACACATGCATAGGCTTGAAATAAGATACCAATTGAAAAGCAATTGAAAACTAATCAATTGAAACAAAGTTAAACCTCAAGCACTAGCATAAACAAGATTTTGTGCTTAAAGATATAGGGATATAATAAGCACAAATAAAACATATATATGTATGAAAAATAGATACCAATTGAAATTGATATTCTTTGAAATGAAAGCATACATACATACAAACATATATGAGTATACAAGAAATTTCAAAATTGATACCAATTGAAAGAATTCAATGATACCAATTGAAATAACAATAAGATCAAGTGTATATCTCATATAACTACCACCCAATCATGGTTCAAGTTTTAATGATTTTCATTTTAAAGCATATATGAACATGATCTCCCATCCAACCACCCATGGAAGGTAGGGGTGTTCAAAAAAATAGATTTGAAAATAAGTTTTGTTTGAAAAACTCTACCATATGAAGAATACCGTAACTAGTTATATGAAAAATTTGAAAACTAGTACGAAATCCTTCAAGTAAGGAATAAAACAAAAATATTATTCATGAAAACATGAAATTCACAAAATAGTCAACACTCATAATCAATTAAGCATAAATATGTCTCATGAAAACAACACATGAGTAAACAATAAACGTGAGTGTACAAATACAATGTGAAGATCATAATCATGAAAGATGGACAATAGGCTTAATATTCCTTGAAACATGAAAACATGAAAATCATCAAAACTATATTAATCTTCAAGGTATATGTATGTCCTATACAAATTAAAGTATACATATATATCCAAACACAACGAGTCCACAAAATATATGCATTAAGGCACGTGGCTCAAAAAGGATGTATATGTATAATAATAATTTGGATAAAATAGACATATACATGAAGTTAAACAAATAAACACGAAATTAAGAAAAACTAAATTTTTACCAAAACAAATTTCATTTCAAGGTATATGTATGAATTGTCAACACAATAAGTATACATACATATCCCTAAACACAATTGAGTCCATATATATATATATATTTGCATGAAAGGCAAATGACTCAAAAGGTATACATGTATAACTTAAGGTTTGGCAAAATGCACATATACATGAAATGTAAAACATATGATCTACAAAAACAAATCCAAAATGGGAATACAAGTTTAAAATGCATGAATCATCAAAACTAGACTATACTAGCACATCTAATGGGTTCAAATAAGCAATCAAGCCCAAACATATATAGATTTATTTGTGACCCACTATATGCACAAGTATAAATCCTAGTCTTAATGAAAACTAACATCTAAACATGTAATCAACACATGAAGCATAAAACCAAGATATAAATCAATCATGATAAGCATAAACATGATCATTATGTAAATCCACATGTTATTAGATTTATGATGTACATGATAGCTAATCAAATACGAGAACACAAAATAATAATCCATATTAAACATGGGTGTCTCAAGTATTATACATGTATGTCAAGAATCTAATTAACATGGCATTTTCATAATAATCAATAAACAATAAAACATGCTATAGACAATGAATATGAAAAGCATGTAAACAATAAATAGGAGTTAGGGATCGTTACCAAAACCTAGAAGGCAACTTTCCTTGTCTCCAAAACATGGTGGTCCTCTCCACCAAAACTTCCCTTGAAAGTGATGCATCCAATTGATTTCCATGAAGCTCGGAACGCATCCACTCCAAGGTACCGCTACTCTCACGTCATGCGAGAGTCCACTCCTACATCAAATACAAGAGGGGTGGTCTTTGGTACCCATATCTTATTGGGTCCATGGGGGTTAGTACCTTCTCTAACCCAAACAAAATTATTTGCTAAATTAGAAACATGTATACGATCATAGCAAAATTTAGCAAGGTGGCCCTTACGTCCACAATGTGTACAAGTGTACACATGAGCATATAAGTGATGATGGTGTCCGTGTGGAGCATGTGTATGCCGTGATGGGTGTGCATGCATAATAGATGGAACTTGTTTCTTTCGAAACAAAGTTTCCAAGCGTGTATGGCCCACAACACATTGGCTCAAAGTGGAGCCCAAACAATCTACACTCTTCTTAAGTAAAAATATATCATTGTTAATTAAAGAAGAAGTGTGGCATGCAATAGGTGAAGTGTGTGATACTACCCTAGCATGGCAAACATGAGAAATAATATCATTTTTCAAAGATTTATTTTTATTTAAACAAATTTCTAACTCTTTTGAAATAAAATCAATTTCTCTTTTCAAAGAATCATTTTCTCTTAAAACAAATTCAACTTTTGAAGACAAAACATCATTATTCTTCAAAAGAGTTTCACAATCATTTTTAGATTTTAAAACTTTATTTTCTTTTAGTACAAGATCAAGTTGAGATCTAAGTGAGTCACATTCACTAGAAACCTCTTCCTTTTCTTACAAAACAATCTCAATTTTAGAAGACAATTTTCATTTTCTTTATTTAAAGCAAAAGTCTTCTTTTTCAACAAAATATATTTTTCAATTAATTTTTCACAAACTATAGATAGTGCTTCATTTAAAGCATGGGGATCAACATAATCAGCACATGAAGAACTAGCATCAAAACAATCTAGTTGAGATTCCGAATGTACCTCAAGGGAGTCATTCCCTTGGACCATTAAGCATTGTGAGTCGGATTCTCCACTAGACTCCTCCGGTTGAATTGGCAATTGAAGCTTGGAGGTGGTGGTGGTTGTCAACATGTTCCACACTGCAAATGCGGAATCAAGGTTAGAAGCAAGCATAAGATATTCTTTATTTAATGTGCTTCTAATGGCCTCAAGGGCTAGTGCATTGGCCCCTATATGATTGCGGTTACCAAGATAGCATTTCTTGGTAGCGGCAAGAAAGACATGCAAACCTAGGGTCTTCAAATAATAACTCATCATAACCTTCCAAATCTCAAGTCTAGAAATATCAAACATAGGAGGGCTATCCATGAGGGCAAACTATATGTGTGCAAGCAAACAAATGCAAACAAGAGATTAGCAAATAAAGGATCTCACTCCTAGGATGTTAAGCCTAAGTATCAGGAGCGTAGGCTCTGATACCAATTGTAAATCACCTAGAGGGGGGTGAATAGGTGAAAGTGCTAATCTAGAAACTAAATGCGCTAAATGCGGAAGCTAATGCAAATTTTGCAACACACTTAATACAACACACAAGTGTAGCCGAATTCCCCGTGAAGGGCTCTGGACTAACTCCTCTTGATTCCCCTTGAATGGGTTGAGGTGCTATATGAAGCTCTTGTGGTTAAGTATAAGTGAGGCACACACAAACAACCAAGCATATACAAGATATAGCAATATGAAATAATGCAAGGCAACACAAGCAATATGAATGATATGGCAATATGAATAATGCTTTGCACAAATAAAAGAGAGAGAGAGTGAGTTGAGAGATATTGGATCAAACACTAACAACAAGATATGTTTCGAGGTTCGAGCCCCTAGCTCTACATCCCCGCCTTCACCACCGTGAAGGATTTCCAATCCACTATCTCCCACCAAGGGAACCTCTACCGAAGAGGATTTGTTACAACAAAGGGAGTACCGAACTCCTCTCTCAAACACCGCCTCACAACCGAGGGGTAGGCCCGTAGCCAAACAACCACAACACCTCTACCGAAGAGGGTTTACAAACCAAACTCCACCTCTAACTAGAGGGAGCAAACCAATCACCCGATCAACCTCTACCAAAGAGGGATACAACAAAAGCAAGGGTGTTTACAACAAGTGGTTCCAAAGACCACAAACTCTTCTTTTCCACAAAAATAAAGATCCTAATAGGTTAGGATAGAAGATATAGCTCAAGTGAAAATCAAGGTGTTTTTGGAAAGCAAATCACAAAGAAAAACTACTTGGGAAATCTCCTGTAGATGATAGAAATGAAAATCCAAAACAATATCCCAAAATCTAGTTTTCTTTGATTTTCCAAAACCCTTGAAAAATAATAAAGATGAAAACTTTTAAGCTTTAAAACTCTTCTAAAACTTCTTTTAAACTCTGGAGAAACTGGGAATTTTTCTTGTTCAAAACATTAGCCAAAATCCCAAAGGAATGGGGTTTATATAGGCCAAAACAGAAAATTAGCCGTTAGGCTGATCTGGCAGCCTGACAGGCTACCGGTCGGCCGGCCCGGACGACCGCCAACGGTCAGAAATGTGACCGTTGGGGCAACCCGGCCGACCGCCCGGCCGACTGAAATAAACAGAGAGCACTGCTCTCAGTTCCAGTCGGCCGCCCGGCCGACCGTCCCTGTGACTGTCAAACGTGCACAAGCTTGTGCACGTCGGTCGACCGCGAGGGTCGACCGGCCCTTGGTACGGTCGACCCGTGCGGTCGGCCGTCCTGGCCTGTCAGCCACTGTTCTGGGACAAAAAAACTGGGTAAAAATATTTTATAAAAATTCTTTTGTTACTTCTAAAATTCCATAAAACTTGTTTTAACATTTTATATTGAAACACAAACTTGTGATAAAAATTTCAAGACTAATATCAAATATATTGAATCATTTTTGTGTCTTATAAATTTTATCAAAAACTAAAACTTGTATTTTATCTAACATGGATTTTTCTATACATGAATAGGAAGGTCAAAATAAGTTTGTATAGGAAGTTTAAGCATGCATGTATAACTAGAATACATCTATTATACATATAAACCATTTAAACTTGTTTTGATCAATCTATTCATGAAAACCAAAAACCAAACATAAAACGTGTGTGTTTGTGCACTTGAGCATATCAACTATACTAAGCTTTACAAATGGATCTAAACACACTATCTAAACTATGGATACCTAAGTCTTCGTGACGATCTCCATCTTCAAGTAGACCCGATCCAAAACTCCATCCATGGGCTAGGCAATGTGTGATCTTGAAGCTTGAACCCTGGAATCACCAAGTGAAGGCTTCCAAACTCCTCTTTTTGAAGCAATCACCAACTAATATCTTGATTAATGATCTGAGACTAAAAACTCAAGAATATTAGAAAACATAACTACATGAGTTAATCATCATCAAAACTAGAGTGGAAGGCCTCTGGGCTAACATTATCACCACTGATTGGATTAGTTATATTATTATTCCGCTTCCTTTTGAGGATTGCAATATAACTTGAAAGTAAGAATGGAAAATTCAGAAGATAAAACAAGTTGAAAATGCAACGGGGGAGTCAGATAAAATCGGTTTTTATTGATTCCAAAAGAGGGATACAAGGATGCTCAGATTACAAGCTATGAGGGTGCTTTATAAGATTTGATCCGTTCTTCAAGAATAGCCAGCCTATTCTTCCTCTCCTCAGCAGCTCTGATAAGTGCCTGCGACCTCAACTCGGCCTCATTAAAGCTCACTGTCTGGGCCAGGCGAGCCTCAATTTCAACCAAAGTTGCCCTCTGTGCTAGCTCCTGCCGCAGGACTTTATCATTTTGAGCCTTAAGCTGCTCTAGCCGAGCGATCTCTTCAAGACGCACCGGTTCGGCCTTGGACAAAAGAAGTTTAGCCTTCCTGATCATTTTTTTGGCCTTTTCAACTTTGTCATCGGCATCAAGAAAAACGCTGTTAGAAGCATCTATGGCGTCCCCAAGTTCCACTCTCCTCATCTCTAAGGATTTCAAGTCAGAGGAAATTGCCTTGGCTGCTTCTTGAGCGGCGAGATGGCTTCATGCATTTGAGCTGCAAGGTGCGCAAGCTGTTCGTTAACTGAAGACTCCATATCTGAATGGCTAAGACGGCGCCATTCGTCCACATCCCTCTCAAGCCTGTCCACCAGAAGCTCCAAATGTCGCAGCATGGTCTTCCCCTCCAAAGTCCTGAATGCTGTCAATACTTCGAGAGAGGACCACCTTCAAAGCGAAAAACGAGGTAGTCGAGCCCTTCAAGACCAAAGCAATGGAGCGCTTCAAGCCCTTATAAAAGCTGTCAACTAGCTCAGCCATAAATTCATTCTCGGCCTTAACTGCTCCAGGTGAACGAGCAACCTCTGAAGATAAAGCTTCCACCAGTTTCACTGACATAACTGTGGAAGGAATAGTAGAAGCACTGGCTGGAGCAATTTGAGGGATCGTCGGTGATCTCGGAGGAGTCCTCATTGAAACCAGTACTCCAGCAACAATCGAAGTGGGGCTAGTGACTATTTCTGAGAGAGCTGCTCAACCACCAGTGTTGAAAAAGTAGGACTGGTGATCACCTTCAGCTCCGCGCTTGGCAAGATAGGCGGCACTGGCAAAACCAATGGCATCTCACTTACTGATATAGTTGGAAGTGAGGTTGGTTCCGTGACTACTGTTCCCTCAATCCCCTTTCCTCTGGCCAGTTTAGGCTGATAAGAGGGCAACCCGTGATACAAAGCATCCAACTCGGCAGTATCCGCCGCAGTCGAAGTACTTACTTCACCCCTGGTTCCCTCAGGAAGATTGGTTGGCTCTCTTGAAGTCGATACACTCAGAGGCGGAACACCTGTAGCAAGATTCTGTTTAAGCAAGGCGTAATGAATATCACGAGAAGAATTACTTACAAAAGATCAAAGCACTACCAAAAGATGATATTGCCTCAACTGTCGTGGCCGCAGTCTCTCTCTGAAATCCCTTGACAACGGCATCAGTCCTCTCAGGCTCCATAAGAAAATCTTTGGCATAGTCAACACGGACGGCCGGCCCACCTTCGCTCGCTGAACCCTCGGTGGTCCACCTAAAAGAGCTGGAGGCCATAGGGCTTCCTTTTGAAGTCCCAGCACCTGAAGGACCTATATCGGCCGCATCACCTCCAGATTCTTCCGAGATGACGAAATAGGTAGCCTCATCGCCTTCTTTATAAGTGAACAGGGGATCATAATATTCCCCCTATTCTCCCACAGCCTCAACTCTCGGGTCTCTCACTGCCTCAGTTCTTGAATCATGAAGTAAACAATGAGCTGTTTGAAATATATAAGAGTGTATTACGAGAACGGAGCTGATCTTACTCGCGTCCGGAATAACTTTACCAGCGGTCTGCCTAGGAGTCGACAGCTTAATGACAATGGAGCAGGAGGAGGAGGTACTGCAGATGATTCGCCCTCTGCAATAACCGTAGGAGCATAGCGACGAGGCTTCTTCACTACCCTCCTCCTACGAGATCCGCCTTCCCACTTTCGCTTGAAGTGGACGTCAGGATCTTCTTCCTCCTCATCTTTCACATCAACATGTTCCACGGGGGTTGTACCTACCACACCAGAAGTAGCTGCTGGAGCCTCAGCACCTGTATCCCCTTCAAAGCGGGGACCTCCTACGTCCGAGGCCTCGCTATCATCAACAGTAATGAATTCCCCGAGGCCTGGCACGCGGACCATCTTATCCTCGCTTCTCTCAGTGACCTTCCGTTTCAACCGCTGAGAGATCAACTTCTTACCAAAAGAATTAATAGAAAATCCAGTGGGTGTGGAGTTCAAAGTTCTATACCACTGGTAGAGTCCCAGGGTCATTGAAGGTTCGGAGTCCTCAGCGGCATGCACAGCCGCGCCTCAGTATAGCCAGCAATATAAAACCGCCAGGCACGAACTCCATCGATGAGGCTTCCCATGAAGGCCAGGCTGCTGTTCGGATTGCCTACATACAGTTGGTCATACCCAAACCGACGAGCAAACCGACTCAGAACATAGGGCTCCAGGTAACAGGTGTCCCCGCTTCTATACAACAAGTTGGATGGCCGGATGCTAACCAGCCATTCAAAGACTCCTCGACTCAACGATGTCTGTCTTTTCCCTATATCTTTGAATTCTTCACCATAGCCTGCATCAAAAATGTAGGAAAAGCACCGAAAAAGGCTGTAGATGTCATGACAGCATAGCAGTTTGCGGATCGCAGCCACATAAGTCCGCGACCACGAACACTCCTCGAATCGACGGAGAAGCGCCATTTGAACACCTTCTGGGGGCTCCTCACCGGCTTGGATGATAGAGGGGCAGTGAAGGGCGAACCATGCCATCAAATAAGTATATGGAAAACCAATTCTGGAGTTTGGTCCGTCGAAAGACAACATAGTCCCCTTTCCCCGCTTCATCGTTGGTGGTCTACAGAAAGCCTCCGTCAATACACGAAGACCTCTTTGAATACAACACACCATTGCTGGAAGAAGTCCGAGAGAATGACCGTGAACTAAACGAACAGCACACAATAAGACGGTCAGATGAATGACATCGCCAGACGGAGATGGCACCACACATCTCTTCAACCAAACCGTTAAAAAGCCAGTCAGAAGTGCCTTCCGGGACGTCGGTTGACGAGCCTGGTGGTGGAAACTCCGAAGAATATCACCTTTCTCATAGGGTCCGTCATCTTCTTCTAGAATTAAATCCCCTTGAGAGTGCACTTGCATCCGGTGAAAGATGTCTTCATCTGCAACTCCACAATGAGCGGCTTCAGGAGTACCTTCCAGGTCAGGGAACAAATAATTTCCCCAGCTCTTCAAACTGGCTCCTATGCATGCTTGAGCAAATGTAAAGGTGGCACATCAACTCCCGGTAAGTCTCAAACAAGGCGGGCTCCTGCTTCTCCAGAAGTGTCAATTTCGCCTCACACGGGAAATATTCTTCATATGGGAGAGACCCCAAGGGCAAAGCAGAGACTTCCCACATCTCGTGCAAAGTCATGCCCAATTCGCCAACAGGGGTGAAGAAGGTCCCTGTAGCCGGGCAGTACAACTTAAAGATGGCATAGAAGTTCGCTACACTCATCTGAATGTCGTAATAGGTCGCCCTGACGGCCTCGTAGAATCCCAACCTTTTCAGATTTTCTTCAAAATGGGCAAGGACGTATAAAGTCAAATCCCTCCACTATGCCTTGGGAGGATGAATCCACCCGGGGTCCTGAAATCAGTGGCTGGATAATTACCATGAGCCTTAAAGAACTGATTGCCAAAAGTCTGAGCCACTGTGGGATTTTCTCCCACTAGGATATCCGGAAGTATGTTCCCGAGATGGAGACCCAATATGCAGTAAGGAGGACCCGCCCTTGTATAACCAGGAGACTGAGCTATCAACTTCCCTACGTGAATGGAAACGATAGTCCACATCAGTTGCCACTGCATCTTTCGAGCCCTCGTCACACATTGAAAGAAGGACAAGGGAAAATGGCGCTTGCTAGATGGGAGATAATACTTCTAGCCATCCAGTTTGAAAATCCACTGCCCCTCTCCGGCTAGCAGCTGGTGATCATTATCTGGCGCTGCATCTTCAAACATGAAGCCGGGCTTTCGATAGATGCTTCGGTCAGAATTTTCAAGGGGAGCAGTAGTTAAGATGCTCCTCATGGAGAGCTGATCCCCAGCATGAATAAGTGCATCCCGACCAGGAGCTCTCCGCTTGCTGAATAGTGAAGCTTGCCCTTGGAACTGTAGGCTAACATTGCCATCTAACCCTTTAGCTGTTCCAAAAAGATTGTTCAGAGGATCAGGAGTATAGTGCACTGCAAAAACAAGAGGAACTATGATTAGTTCATCGACTGAAGGAAAGCTAAAATAAGAATATAATTTTTTGTTAAGGCATAGCTTCGCTCTCCAAGCGAAGTTGGCCTAACAATAGCTTCCCCCCGAAGCTCAAATTCGTAGCTACAGCTTAACTTCGCACTCCACATGAAGGCAGGATGCAGAAAAATATCTAAGTATTAGTTTCGCTCTGGAAGCTTGACCTCGGACAACTGAACGCGACAAAGCACCAGGGGCAAACTTCGTCAGAAGGGTACTGTTGCCTAAAAATTATTTTAAGGGCATTAAGGTCCTTTTCAGCTGCGCTCCAAAGGTTGCTTCACATCCTATTATTCGGCAGGATGTGAACCGCCTAAGGGTTAGCTTCGCATAGAAGCTTGGAGAAGAAACCCCTTCGGGTCTTAGATTCCCAATCAAGAAATCAAAGGAAATTAAGGGACTTGAACTCCCTGAGATCACGGATCACAATGAATTGTTTTAGATTCATTATGAAATAGCCAGGAATTGGCTTTAAAAGAGAGACGAAAATCTCTGAACAAAAGGGAAAGATCCCTACCCGCGATAGGTCATTCGATGATCGGAGGAGGAGAAGGCCCCTCCATCGTAGAGGTTGCTACCTCTTTTCCTGCCCGTCTTTTGGGAGCCATTCGAGAACTGAAGGAGTGCTCGAATTTCCAAACAAAGAAGAAAGAAGAAGAAGAGATTTGCAGTCCTCTGAAAATTCAAAGAGAAGTGGTGTCTTCTCTTTCAGCCTAATCGGGTTTTTATAGGCGGATGATTGCCTAAATGTCGCCTCCTCGAAAAGACCGCATGCAGTCGTTTCAAATTAATTTGAAACGGCGCCTAAAGCGCCTTCCCAAGAAGCTTTACTTCAGCCCCGCTGAGGGCTAACTCCGCCGTGAGTCCAGTGTTGACTTCGCGCGACGCTTGAATAACTTCGTTGAGAAACGTGCCTTAGCTCCGCTAAAAGCACATCTCTAGCTTCACAGAAATTTCATGCTAGCTTCGCCAAAAATTCACTCCTGACTTGGTTCGAAATTTATCTTCAGCCTCGCTGGATGCTTAGCTCGGCTAAGAGTTTTCATCTCCTCCTAAGGAAAAGACTTACCAAAGCTAGTCCACTCCAAGTGTTCTCGGATCAAAAAGGAGGGAAACAAAGTAGATAAACAGTAGAAAATAAACATTTTTTGATTCAATAAGGAAGATACAATGACGCCACATCAAGGTGGTTTTTCGTACAATCGAATCATTGCTCCAAAGGCATACAAGTTATCCTATCTACTTCCAAGGTGATAAGCCATACCAACTGAACACGAAAAGCCTTCCTCCTGCACAAGGCCGTAATCTTTTGCATAATGGCAGATTTTGCAATCAAGAAGCTGGATCTTCTTTGATGAAAATTGGCAAAGGAAGGATTTGAGACCTTACAGGTGACGTTCGCCTCCCCGAAGTGGATAATCTCGGATAAGCGACTACCAGCCCCTTCTCGAAGTGGATCATCTCGGATAAGCAACTGTCAACCTATTCTTGGAGCACGCATCAGCAGCTCCAGTATGTTCCTCATGCTTAGGATTAAAGTTTCAGCTGGAAGTTCAAGAGGCAAGTCTCTGGTCTCTTTCATCAAAACAAAAGATCGGCAGGCATAGTTCACTGCAATGAAAACTGGACACATGTTAGCATTAAATCAAAGAGAAAACTGCGAAGACGAAATGCTAAGTCAAATTCTTTGGGCGAAGCAATTTATATCCGATCCAGTGGTGCTTCAATTAAGCAGAGGATAGCCTCGCTTGCACAGTGAGGATGGGTTAGCTCAGCATAAGCCAAGTCTTAGCTCCGCTTTAGACAGTTAGACTAAAGGAGCATAAAAAAGGGCTAAGTCCTAGCCTCGCCTATATGGCTAAGCCAGACTGGTCCAGAGGGACACAGTCTTAGCCCCACCTATATGGCAAGACTGGCTCAACCTCGAAGAGACTAAGTCCCAATTCTTATGTGGCAGATTTAACAGATAGATTCAATAGATCAAGACAGGAACCCAGCATGGGAAAGTCTGTTTCTAATCAAGCGAGAATGATAGCTTCACAGAGAAGCTAGAAAATAGGGCTGGAGCCCTTCTCCGCAAATCGGTCATATACAAAATGAAGAACAAGGGAAATCAATCTCTGAAGCAGCTGGTAAAGCTAAGATTAAGAGAGCAAGCTCCCTAAAGTCGCCATTTTATTTGTAAAAGTCTCTGGATGATCAAGGCTCACCAGTTCTTGGCCGGTTAGTGGTCAGAGTGGGCTTTCCCACTATTTCAGAGATCTGAATCTCCTTTTTTGGGCAACGAGGAAATGTCATGAACAGACCTTTCAGAAAGAGAAAAGTATGTTTCTCTGAAAAGGACTTCAAGTGTCCTATTTATAGGCCTCATGGTCTGACCACACTGCCGCTACTTCAAGCTTAGAAGCGCGAGCGAATTTAAGGCATTCAAGTACTGAGCCTTGGGAAAGGGGATAGTCTCCCTCAGAAATGCGCGCAAACGGAATGATCTCCCTCGTTAATGTAAGAGAGGTTATTTCAACCTCGTGAAAGGGAATAATCCCTCCCGTAACTAGCTGAAAAGCAGTTAGCCTCGAAAAAGGAACGTCGTTCCAAAACCAATTTGAAGTGAAGCTACTCCGGGAGGCTCAAACGCGAAGCTATTCAAAATCGCGAATCTGCACGATTCCTCGGCGAACTTATTCCAATCCGGAAGCAGATTGAAAGCGAAGATGAATTCAACCACTATGGTGACATTCGCATTTCACATACCATCAATTAAAGCAGTTCAAAGTATTTTGAAGTCTGAACCAGTCCATTGCAGACTTACGAAAACTTTGAAGAGGGTTTTGTTGACACTTTAAAAAAGACAAGATTTCTAACTGGCCTAAACAACGTCTAACTTGTAGACATTTACAAATGACAAGTGGCAGACAAGCTGATGACCAGTTCTTCACCCATCTCAAAAGGGACGAATCAGCAACTTGGATTCTACTGATCCGGCGAAGCAGACAGTAAACCAAGAAAAGTTCGTAGGGACACTAAGTTAGTTCAACACTTAGCCCTGCATGAGCCCACAAGATTAGTCTCATATGAGAAGCTGAAATTGCTTAGCATCACAGAGAGTCCCCTCGCGAACTTTGCTGCAAGAGGTGCTTAGTTAACTCCGCAGGCGGTTCACTTCGCCCAAAATCTTATGCAGCCGCGCAGAAGGCTAATGGGTAGCTTCGCCAAAAAAGTATCTAGCTCCTCTGAAGAGCTTTCTTTCTAACTTCGCCAGACGCTTCCCCCAGTTCCGCTACGAGCTCGACGCAGTAACTCCGATGCGGGTCTTTTATGGTCACTTTTGACCAATTAAGTCTCCAGATGAGATCAAATATATTCAAGATCAAATCTAATCGAGATCAAATCTGAGATCAAATTTGGCAGTTGTTTACCATAATCTCTTGATTCTCTTAAAACAAGTAAGAAGATCAGGGGATATCTTTCAGTTAATTGGAAAGAATCAAAGCGGATCAGGGATCAACATTATCTGCTATTCCTAGCTTCGCAAAGCTGATTTTAGCCTCGCGACGAGGCTACTTTAGAATTTAAACAGATTGACTCAGTCTGTTTTCAGACTTCCAAGGGACAATTATGCCCCTGCTCTCCCTATAAATAGCCCACCAGAGGTATACGAAGGGACACACAAGGAGAGAGAGGCTGAAAAATATAGGAAGAAGAGGAGAAATAGAGACTTATTCTCTTGCTTCCAAGAATTCAGAGAACTACTTCTCTAATCAGGGTGCTAATACCCTAATATCTTCCTTCCTTTCAAGGAATTTTCGGAACCAGGCTAGAAGGAATTCCCAAGTGGAGGCAGTTTGAGAAGTAACAAGAGGGTTCTACCAACCTTCTGTTCTCCGATTCCCGAACCACGCGAGAAGGGAATCCCATAAGGCAGCAGTCCGATTGTCTAATCGATCGCATCGTTAAAGGGATAAAGTGATCGCGTCTGATCAGATTCCTACCGGCACACTTCCCCAGAACTATCAGAGGAGATCTACTTGTAATCGTTTTCTTTCAAAAAATTACTTGTAATTTAGCTCCTCGACACTTTTTTGTAAGTTTTCCCTTTGCAAAATCAATGGAAAACAAATGCGAAATTAAAAACTAATTGCAACACACTTAGTGTAACCAAAGAGTGTAACCGAATTCCCGGTGAAGGGCTCTGGACTAACTCCTCTTGATTCCTCTGAATAAGAGTTGAGGTGCTATATGAAGCTCTCTTAGTTTAATACAAGTATGACATACAAACAATAATACCAAGCATATAAGTATGAATGAGCAATATGAATGATGCAAGGTACAATAAGAGAGAGAGAGAGTTAGAGAGAGTGGATCAAATGCAAACACCAAGATATGTTTCGAGATTCGAGCACCCAGCTCTACGTCCCCGCCTTCACACAAAAGGATTTCCACTAATTCGTCCATACAGGACTTCCGACACAGGGGACCTTCACTGAGGATTTGGGTAAATACAACCGGGGTACACAACTCCTCTCTCAACCAATACAACCTTTCACTAGAGGCAAGGCACTAAGCCAAACAACTATCAACCTCACATTTGAGGGATAAGGCACTTAGCCACACAACCACAATCACCTCTACACTTAGAGGGATACAGACACCACTTCCACAATCACTTCTCACTAGAGGGATATCAACACAGTCACCTCTCACTAGAGGGATATCATAAAGTATGGAAGATTTACAACTTGGTGATCTCAAAGGCCACAAACCAATTCTTTCTCACAAAATAAGATCCTAATAGATAGGATAGATATGATAGCTTAAGTGTGAGAATATAAAGAGTTTCAAAAATAAAACACAAAGAAAAATACTTAGGAAAATAACTAGAATAAGATTGAAATGAAGATCAAAACCAATATCCCAAATATCCTATTTTTCTTTGATTTTTCCAACTCTTTAAAAACAAATAAAGATGAAATCTTTAAACCCAAAACTCTTTTAAAACTTGCTGTTAAAACAGTTAAGAAGATGGGAATTTTTGCTCTTAAAAAACTTGTTACAAAACAGCTCAAATATGCGGTATTTATAACCCCAAAATAAATCTGCCCGTTGGCAGCTAGAAAGGGCAGAATTGCCCTTCCGGTCGACCGCCTGATCGACCGGCCCAACAGTCAGATTTCTGACCGTTGTGCCTCCGGTCGATCGCCCGGTCGACCGGGACTGGATACAGAGAGCAGCAGCTCTCTGCCGGTCGACCGGCTCGGTCCACCGGGGCCATTTCCAGAGAGCAGAGCTCCCGGGACGGTCGACCGGCCCACCAGCCCTGGCTGCGTGAATGTTCTGTGTACGTTGATCGACCGGACAGGTCGACCGACTTCTGCCTCGGTCGACCGGCCTGGTCGACCGGCAGACAGCCTGGTTCAACTAATTAGGGATTTAAAAACTTGTCTTTTTGGCTACTAAAAAATCCCATAAAATACACATTAATTCCATAAAAATCAGTTCATATTATATCTTTGAAATACAAATATGTGTGACAAAAATTCAATACATATTTTAAATAATTTGAACCATTTTTGTGAGATTGAAAATTTGCCTTAAACCAAAATCCGTATTTTCTAAAACTTGGATTTTTGAAATGAAAATCCGATTTTTCCAAAACACATGTAAATACAAAACCATGATATTTAAACAACTTCGAAGCATATTGTACATGGATAGAATCCAATATACATAAAAGATATTATATCTATGTTTTTGACATGTAATTCAAAAATAAGTTTTGTTTAAATACAAAACTCTAAACTCATGAAATAGATTACCAAAATAAGTTTTTCTAAATAGATAAAGCATAGATGTATATAGAACAAATCTAATATACATTAAACCATGTAAACTTGTTTTGATTCTATCTATTCATGAAAATCATATATATGACAAACTAAAACCGGTTAAACCAAAAACCAAAACATGAAACTTTAAACTTGTGTGTGTATTGTGAACTTGAGCATATCAACACTATCTACCTTTACACAAGATCTAAACAATCTTAAACTAAACACAAACCGAAGTCTTCTTGTAGAGCTCCGTCTCCAAGTCAACTCAATTCAAACGTGATCCACCGAGCTTGACTCTATCCGAGTACTAAATGTGAACTTGACGCTCGAGCTCTTGAATCATCATGTGAAAGCTCCAAAACACTTTTGTTGAAGCTAATCACCTACTAATATCTTGGTTAAATATCACAAGATTATTAGTAAACTATAACTACACAAAACTAGAGTGAAGGGCCTCTGGGCCAATAATCTCCCCCTTTTTGATGATGACAAAACTCATGGAGTTATATGTGTATGGATTAAAGTTAAGCTTCATAGAAGCTCCCCCTTAACTCATGCATAGCAATAAACAATAAAGATATGTAATGAATGCTCAATATAGATATGCATAAACATGCATAAAATAATGAAATGAAACAAATATGATCTTTTATACTAATGAAATAAACATGCTCTTGATACCAATTTTAAAAAAAAAATGTTCTTAAAAAAATGTTGCTCTTGATACCAATAAAAACTCTTGATACCAACAAAAGATGCTCTTGATACCAATGGTAAAAGATAACAAATTTAAACAAACATGCATATAAACAAACATGCATATATAAAACTCCAAAATATCTCTCTCCCTTTTTGTCAATTCATCAACAAAGGCGTACAAACAATAAAGGCATAAACAATATTTTTCTTTCTTTTTGCAAAAATCAAACAATAAAGATATATATGCTATATACATTCATGAAGAGGAGAGACATGAAGTTAACTCCCCCTACATACATGCATTTATATGAAAAGAGATGACTAAACCCTAACCACATAAAGTATAATATGTAATGTATAAAAGGAGATGTGAAACTCTCTCTACACACGTGTACTACATACCAAAGAAAGGTCAATGACTTTAATATGACATACACTCAACCTGAATATATATATATATATATATATATATATATATATATATATATATATATATATATATATATATATATATATATATATATATAAGATGTTAAGCTTCTCTTGCATATAAGCAGTAAATATCAAAATGATACTAATTGAAAGATATATCAATTTAGTACGAAGGTATACATCGAAACATCATGATTCCAATTTATGATACCAATTGAAAATAAACAAAATATTTTGAAGAAACCAACAAAAATTTTGATATCAACTGAAAGAAATAAATATGTAGGAAGTCTTGATACCAACTGTAAAAATTAGTACCAAATAAAAATATTTTACACTTTTGATACCAATTAAAAAAACATAAACCAATCTTTTTGGTTAAACACTAAAATCATTTTGCAATAGAGATACCAAATAGAGAATACTATCAATTTAAGATTCTTGATAGTAATATTGAAAATGAAACATATACCAATTGAAAATAATTTTCATTAGGAGCATAGGAAACTAAATGAAAACTAAGATATCATTTTTTAACATAAAGAGTGGGAGTAAGATACTAAAGGTAAACAAAACCGATTGAAAGGTAAAACATGAATTTTCTCCCCCTTTATAAAATACTAATGAAAATGATGCATAAGCTTGTATAAAATACCAATTTAAAAATAATTGTCATTAAGAACTAAATCAAACTTAGCATAACCAAATTTGTGCCAAAAGATATAAAGATATAGTAAACACAATCAAAACACATATATATGTATGAAAAGTTAAATACCAATCGAAATTGATACTATTTGAAGTTGAAGCATACATATATATAAACAAATATGAGTATACAAAATAGATATCAATTGTGAAACCAATTGAAAAAACAATGAGAATTAAGTGTATAGCTCATACTCCTTACTACCCATTTGATGCACATGTTTAAATAGACTTTCAATAATGCATGCAAGGCATGGTTGCCCAACCAACCGCCCATAATGGGTAGAGGTCTTCAAAAATAGGATTTAAAAATATAACATGTTTGAAAAACTCTACCAAAAAGAAGAATATGCAACTAGTTTTATGATAAAACTTGTAAACTAGTACGAAATCCTTCAAGAAAGGAATAAAACAATAATATATTCATGAAAACATGAAAATTACACAATCATCAACACTCAAATAGCAATAGAACTCATATAATCTGATGAAAATAAATCATGAGTAAACAACAAATATAGAGTGTAAAAGGTTATGTAATCAACAAAAATCATGGAATAAGGCATTTAAGCTCAATATGAAATTCTAAAAAAAATTATCAAAACTAAATCTACTTCAAGGTATATGTATGTTTAGTACAAACTAGAGTATACATACATATCCAAATATGAACGAGTCCATAAAAGCATATGCATGAAAGCAAGTGGCTCAAGGATGTGTATGTATAACTATTAGTTTAGACAAAATAAACATATACATGAAGCTAATCACAAACATGAAAACATGTCAAAGATAGAGAATACAAGTCAAAATGCATGAATCATCAAAACTAGGCTATACTAGTACAACTTATGAGTACAAATGAGCAATCAAGCACAAATATATAATAATCTATTTGTGGCTCACTAGTTGTACAAGTATATACTCAAGTTTTAATGAAAACTACATCTTAAACAAGTAATCAAAACATGAAGTGCAAAAATCAAAACAAAACTCATATGATTATTATGGTAAATGCTCGTGCTATTAGAGCTATGATATATATAATAGCTAAACTAAAGTGAGAACACAAAGTATGGGTCCATATAAAAATGGGTGTATCTCAAATACTATACATGTATGTCATAGGTCTAATAAGCATGGTATTTAACATGATGAACACAAGAACATGACCTGCTAAAAATCTACAATATAAAAACATATAAACTTAAATGGGAGTTAGAGATCGTTACCAAAACCAAGAGGGCACATCTCTATGTCTTCAAACCAAGGTGGTCCTCCCACTAAACTCCCCTTGAAAGTGATGCATCCAAAATTGTCACCTTTAAGCTTGGAACACATCCACCTTAAGGTACCATCACTCTCACGTCATGTAAGAGCCCACACCTACATCAAATAAAATAGGGGTGAATTTTGGTACCCATAATCTTTTGGGTCCATGGGGGTTAGCTCCTTTCCTAACCCAAACAAATCTATTTGCTAAATTTACATCATGTACTCTATCATAACAAAACTTAGCAACGTGGCCCTTTCATCCACAATGTGTACAAGTGTACACATGAGCATACATAGTGTTATGAGTGTAAACGTGGGAAGCATGTGTATGCTGTGATTTGTGTGCATGCATAGGAGGAATATGTTTCTTTCGAAACATGGATTCTAACCATGTGTAGTCCATAGCACATTGGCTCAAAGTGGAGCCCAAACAATCAACACTCTTCTTTAATAAACAAATATCATTTTCAATCATGGAAGAAGAGGTGGAGCATGCTATGGTTACACTGGATGGTGAAGCTATACTAGCATGGCAAGCATGAGAATCTAAGTCATTTTTCAAGGAAATATTTTTCTTAGAAATCAAATCCAATTCTTTGAAATAGAAATAATTTTGTTTTTCAAAGATTCATTTTTTTTTTACAACAAAATCAAGTTTTGAAGATAAAGTCTTATTTTTCTTCAAAACAATTTCACAATCATTTTTATTTTTCAAAATTTTGTTTTCATTTAGGGCAAGTTCAAGTTGGGATTTAAGTGAGTCACGTTCACTTAAAATCTTATCCCTCTCTTGCAAAATCAAGTAAAATTTAGAAGATAAATTTTTATTTTCTTCTTTTGAACTATTCTTTTTCAAAACTTTATTCTTTGAAATCAATCTTTCACATACAATAGAAAGTTCTTCATTTAATGCATCAGGATTAACATAATCATCACTTGAAGAACTATCATCTAATTGAGTATCCGAATGTACCTCGAGGGACTCATTCTCTTAGACCATGAAGCAACGTTGGTCAGACTCTTCTCCACTAAATTCCTTCTCCACTTGGACTGGCAATTGAAGCTTTGGAGAGGTCAAGATGTTCCACACTGCAAAGGCGTAATCACAATGAGAAACCATGTTTAAATATTTTTTGCTAAGTGATTTTTTAAGTCCCTCTAGGGCTAGTGCATTGGCCTCTATATGCTTGCTATTACTAAGGTAAGATTCCTTGGTAATGGCAAGGTAAACTTTATAACTTATGGCTTTTAAATGCCAACTCATCCTAACCTTTCATATATCAATTTTAGAGATATCAAACATGGGAGGGATATCCATAAGTGCAAACTTATATGTGTGCAAATGCAAATGATAGATTAGCTAACCAAGATCTCACTCCTAGGTGGTTAAACCTAATATTAGGAGCGTAGGTTCTGATACCAATTGAAAGTACACCTAGAGGGGGTGAATAGTTGTACGGCTAATCTAATGACAAATAATACAGAATTAAAAACTAATTGTAACACATTTAGTGTAACCAAAGAGTGTAACCGAATTCCCGGTGAAGAGCTCTGAACTAACTCCTCTTGATTCCTCTGAATAAGTGTTGAGGTGCTATATGAAGCTCTCTTAGTTTAACACCAGTATGACACACAAACAACAATACCAAGCATATAAGTATGAATGAGCAATATGAATGATGCAAGGTACAATAAGAGAGAGTTAGAGAAAGTGGATCAAACGCAAACACCAAGATATGTTTCAAGATTCGAGCACCCAGCTCTACGTCCCCGCCTTCACACAGAAGGATTTTCACTAACTCGTCTACACAGGACTTCCCACACAGGGAACCTCCACTGAGGATTTGGATAAATACAACTGAGAGTACACAACTCCTCTCTTAACCAATACAACCTCTCATTAGAGGCAAGGCACTAAGCCAAACAACTATCAACCTCATACTTGAGGGATAAGGCACCTAGCCACACAACCACAATCACCTCTACACTTAGAGGGATACAAACACCACTTCCACAATTACCTCTTACTAGAGGGATATCAACACGGTCACCTCTCACTAGAGGGATATCACAAAGTATGGAAGGTTTACAACTTGGTGACCTCAAAGACCACAAACCAATTCTTTCTCATAAAACAAGATCCTAATAGATAGGATAGATATGATAGCTCAAGTGTGAAAATATAAAGAGTTTGAAAAATAAAACACAAAGAAAAATACGTAGGAAAATAACTAGAATAAGATTGAAATGAAGATCAAAACCAATATCCCAAATATCCTATTTTTCTTTAATTTTTCCAACCCTTTAAAAACAAATAAAGATGAAATCTTTAAACTCAAAACTCTTTTAAAACTTGCAATTAAAACACTTAAGAAGTTGGGATTTTTTGCTCTTGAAAAACTTGTTACAAAACTGTAACACCCCGCTCCCGAAATACGTACTTAGTTGCGTATTCAGATTTTCGATCGTATTTTTTGATTTGCTTCCTGTATTTGTTTCGCTTTATGAATTATTTATACGATTGTTTTGCCTTGGATTGGGATTCGTGGACTCGGAGTCAGCCCTAGTCTAAACCGGGAACCCGATCCTAGTGGATTGCTCGATTTGGTCTTTTCGCTATTCCGATTTGACCGATTTCAGTTTCAAACATCATTTTCTAATATTTTAGATTTTCTATGATTTTCTGAAATTTTTCTGAATTAAATTGAAAATCTTCAAAACCGGGGTCGACTAATTCTACTGCTCGATTCTCGATTTTTAATTTACAAACGGAATAAAATTTCTAAAAATGGCTTTCACATCATTTCTTAAAATCATATTTTCTATCTAAATACTTTTTCTGAGATTTTTCAGAATTTATCAAAATCCGGCCAACCCGGTGTAGACCTATATTGACGGTTGACTTTAGGATTTTTATTTTGAAAATGAGATTGAATTTTTAAAAACTAATTTCACTAAAAATCTTTAAATAATATTTATTATTTTTGAAATTTTTTGAGAAGCTTTCTGAACTACTTCAATTTTCGGGCTTTTTCGGAGTTTTCGGTGTTTTCCCCAGATACCGGAATTTATCCAGATATTAGATTTATATCTTTTCTCATTTTTCTCTCTCCTTCACTGACGCGAGTCTCACCAGACTTAGATCTGATCTTCAATGCGAAAATTCGTATTCATTCTGCATTTAATGCTTGTCTTGCAAGAATAATTCTGAACCATGCTTTTTTGTCTTTTCTGTCAAACGCAAATCTCGTGTTTTTCTCCTGGACGCGGATTTTATCTCTGCGTCTAGCTTGATTGCCTAGACGCAGGCTTTCATTAAGCGGAGACGCAAGCCCCAATTGTGAAAGCCTCTTTTATTTTGATTGGATGGCAACATTATAATAATCATATCCCTTTATATATATATACCTTCCCTTTTTCTCTCTCTTTCATTATTCCTTCTTCCTTCTCCATTTCCAGCCCACAACAGGCCACGAAACCAGCAGCCCAAAAACAGCCCCATGCTCCCTCCTTTGGCCGGTCATTCTCCACCACTCTCCCCTCCATTTCCACCACCAACTCCTCCACCTTTTTCTCCTCCATCTCCTCCACCATTCCAACAACAACAACACTACCACACCACCTTCTTCTTCCTCTCTTTCCACCAAATAACCCATCTTCTCCACCACCTTCTCCGCCATTTCCACCACCACCTACACCACCTCAGCCACCACCAACCACACCAAGTTCTCCTCCTCGGCGAGCTCTTCCATCCTAGCCAACCCGTCGCTCTCCGAAACATCGTTTTCAAAATTCTGAAAATTCAAAATGAACTATACTTGCACCCCACTTGATGCCTTCGGCTTAGAGCCTTGGCCGCCTTCTCCGGCCAACACCGGCCAAATCCGGCCACCGCCGGCTATCGCCGGCCATCATCCCCTCTTCCCTTCTTCTTTCTTTTCTTTCCTTTCTTTCATTATTTTCTTTTTTCTTTTCCTTTTCTTTTTCTTCATTGTTTTTCTCCCAAAACTTAGGGAGACCAAAAACTTGCATCTCCCCCTTTTCTCCCAAAAACATGCGTCCCCCTCTCACCCTCATCCTTGTGTCTCTCTCGCTCTGTGCGTCTCTCACATCCCCCTATCACTCTCTTTCTCTTGTTAATTGCTAGATGCGGAGTTCACCCCGCGTCCAAGCAATTCCTTAACGCGAATCTTCATGCTCTTGACATTTATATAACGCGGCCTTCGCGTTCTTGTATCGACACAACACGGAGCCCATGCCCGCGTCTGTGTCCTTCTCGTGTCAACGCGACGCGGAGCTGATACCCGCGTCTGTGTTCTTCTCGTGATAACGCTACGCGGAACCCACGTCCGCGTCCGCATTCTTTTCGTGTTATAACTTGAACGCGGGTCTCGAACCTCGCGTTTGTGGCATCTACGCGACGCGACTCCTGCGTCTGCGACCCCCGCGTCTCACTCTCAAACCCGCGTCCCCCTGTACATATTCTCTCTCCCTGTATACTCTCTCTCCCTGTACACACTCTCACTCCATGTACTTCTCTCTCTAGTTCTCTCTTTCTCTCTCCTCTCTCTCATTCTCTTTCTTTCTCTTGATTTTCTCCTCTCTCTCTATCACTTTCTCTTTAACGCATTGATGCGTTGATTTTCTGGATTCCAGAGATCAGGGATTTCACCGTGTTTTCCAAGGATTTAGGCGAGTGTTCTCGCTTTCCTCTTGACTTTCCCGCTTCGTTAGATCGACTTGGTTGTCTTATGTATTTGTATCCGGAACTAACACCTTTTCTGCAGGTACCCTAACCACTGGGTACAACCTTTGAGGTTTAAAGTCTTCTGGACTTTCTCTATGCTACGCCTGATAGTTGGACCTAGCGTCAACACTTTACCGCTTACTCCGTTTGAGTGTAATTACCCCGTGAGCATGGCTTCCCCGTGAGCGGTAGTATAACGTTCCTACGCTTACTGCGACACGTGTGTCTAGCTACGTTGCGAGCGGTAACCACGCCGAGCGTGATAGCATTTAGTGTTGTACATTAGCTTCGCTCCAGCTTGCTCAGCTCTGCTTGATTGTGCTCAGCTATTACTTTATCATTTGCCAAGTACATGCTTGATATATTAACACTTGACATGTTTTTACTTGATACCTACCATCTACATGCTAATACCTGATACCTGTCTGTATCACTTGACAACTGTTGTGACATCACCTAACACCCGACTTGCTTCTACTTAACACTTGCATCCTGCTATGATATGACTTACCACCTGCCTTCTAACATATTAATACTTGACCTGTGATTATCACATTTACGGGAATACTATACTTGTTATCCTGTATTACATATACAGTGACCTGAATTTATAGTTTTCATGTACTCTTGAACTCCTGATCATGTCTTCACCTGCTATTCCCGTAAATTGACAATTACATAATAAATCATAAAAAGGAACAACTTGTATTGGGTCGGGAGAAACTTGCGGCTATCAATATATGCTCGTGTTTACAGTGGTACTAGGCATGTTGTGCAACTAAAACTTCCGGTCTGACCTGTGGGCCTCCAGGCGACCGAGGGGAGTGCTGGCTCCCTCCTTCCTGGTACCATCTTGATAAGGGCATTCTATATGACCCTCCTGTAGGCCTTGCGGCCGGTTCCATACACCAGCGATGGAACGTCTTGGACCGTGGTCCCGGGCATGTACGGGACCCACTGTAAACATTGTTCGTTGATACCCCCGTTGGTTTCTAATAACAACCTTGCTTTACTCAGATGTGAATATATATGCGCTGGGACGCTAGTTCACATATCTAAACATCGGGGTAAGACGAGTAATAATAATAAAAGATGCCAGCTATGAATCTGCAGTATGCCTTGCCATAATTACTTGTATCGGATTTTACTTCGGATTTCCGGTTTTATGATTATTATATTATACCTGTTCATATCCTGCCTTCTACTTGTATTCTATCCCGCATGTCTTCTGCTCTTATCTGACATACTATGAGTCTTCCCTGCTTGATATCATATGCTGTATATCTACTTGCTCCTGCATGCTTGTGCCTACGACACGATTTTCATGTTTATGATCCAGATTTATCGATACACATGTGCTTATCCATACTCGACATCTGGCTTTCGCATCACCACTCGTCGGGGAGTTCTGACTCCTTTGGATCCTCATGTCCAGGTCTTGGAGCTTGGAGCGTATGGATTCTCCCAGTTGCTGATCAGAGCGGCGCAACGGTAGCGTGGATCTCCAGTAGACCATCCAGAGCCCCATCCTTTCAGGTCCCTTGTTCGGCTCTAGAGTTCTCCTGTTATGACTCTGAGCCGCCATTTATACTGTTCATACTTGTACATCCTTGTATTCTCGCAATTGCGCCATAATGGTGATGTAATATTATTGTAATATTGTGTCACATCTGGTGATAGCTTTGTAATTGTACTCTATTGTTGAATGTATAATGCACCACGTGCTTCCGTACTCTGATTCTTACCTGTACTGATGCTTAGCGTGTATACGTGAGGGTATTTCTGACCTGCGTATATACGTCACAGTGGCGTCTCCGTACCCGCCGGATCGGGGCGTTATAGGGTGGTATCAGAGCTTAGGCTCTTGCATCCTCAGTGCGTCCAGATGGCAAATTAGTGGTAAAGAAATTTGCAACTGGAATTGCTTGAGTCCTGATTATACAGTCCAACTACAAGTACAGGGTTATCTATTCTTTCTTGATCATCTTTCCTTTGATTCCTAATCCCTTCCATATATCCACTGTTTTGGTTTTTTCGAAGCCTTTATACCAACTTATGATATGGATATACTAGAGAGGTAGTGGCTGGTTCTGAATGAAGCTATTATGTGATCTCTTCGGCCAACTCTTTGAAGTTCGGGTATTCTCAGAATGGATCTGCTATCGGGTTATCTTTCAGAAGTCAGTAATCAGGATTCAGATATTCTATATTTTTGGCTACATCTTTCAGAGTGATCGATGTCTGGTATTTGGAATTCTCAATTATTGGTCTTCTTTATTATGCTCAACATTATCAGGGTTTTCTTTATCTTCGATATTCTGGCTCATTCTCGGAGAGCTATCAAGTATGCAGTACAGTTGGAATTCTATTGCAAAGAAATGATATCAGATCAGTATTATTCGGCATCGTTCGAAGATTTATACAACATGAAGTGAAGAAGATATCTATATTCTGATTATTGTTCAGCCAACTTGAGATCCCTACCTGTAGTAATTCATATCTTGATAGGTATAATTCCCATCCATGTCTCTTTTGTGTTCATTTTACCCCTTATCGAAATTGCGAGGACGCAATTTTTTGTAAGGTGGATGGAATGTAACACCCCGCTCCCGGAATACGTACTTAGTTGCGTATTCAGATTTTTCGATCATATTTTTCGATTTACTTCCTGTATTTGTTTTGCTTTATGAATTATTTATACGATTGCTTTGCCTTGGATTGGGATTCGTGGACTCGGAGTCAGCCCTAGTCTGAACCGGGAACCCGATCCTAGTGGATTGCTCGATTTGGTCTTTTCGCTATTTTGATTTGACCAATTTTAGTTTCAAACATCATTTTCTAATATTTTAAATTTTCTATGATTTTTTGGAATTTTCCTGAATTAAATTGAAAATCTTCAAAACCGGGGTCGACCAATTCTACTGCTCGATTCTCGGATTTTTAATTTACAAACGGAGTAGAATTTCTAAAAACGGCTTTCACATCATTTCTTAAAATCATATTTTCTATCTAAATACTTTTTCTGAGATTTTTCAGAATTTATCAAAATCCGGCAAACCCGGTGTAGACCTATATTGACGGTTGACTTTAGGATTTTTATTTTGAAAATGGGATTGAATTTTTGAAAACTGATTTCACCAAAATCTTTAAATAATATTTATTATTTTTGAGATTTTTTGAGAAGCTTTCCGAACTACTTCATTTTTCGAGCTTTTCCGGAGTTTTCGGTGTTTTTCCCAGATACCGGAATTTATCCAGATATTATATTTATATCTTTTCCTATTTTTCTCTCTCCTTCTCAGACGCGAGTCTCACCAGACTCAGATTTGGTCTTCAATGCGAAGATTAGCATTCATTCTGCATTTAATGCTTGTCCTGCAAGAATCAATTCTGAACCATGCTTTTTTGTCTTTTCTGTCAAACACAAATCTCGCGTTTTTCTCCTGGACGCGGATTTTATCTCCGCGTCTAGCATGGTTGCTTAGACGCAGGCTTTCATTAAGCGGAGACGCAAGCCCCAATTGTGAAAGCCTCTTTTGTTTTGATTGGATGGCAACATTATAATAATCATATCCCTTTATATATATACCTTCCCTTTTTCTCTCTCTTTCATTATTCCTTCTTCCTTCTCCATTTCCAGCCCACAACAGGCCACGAAACCAGTAGCCCAAAAATAGCCCCATGCTCCCTCCTTTGGCCGGTCATTCTTCACCAATCTCCCCTCCATTTCCACCACCAACTCCTCCACCTTTTTCTCCTCCATCTCCTCCACCATTCCAACAACAACACTACCACACCACCTTCTTCTTCCTCTCTTTCCACCAAATAACCCATCTTCTCCACCACCTTCTCCACTATTTCCACTACCACCTACACCACCTTAGCCACCACCAACCACACTAAGTTCTCCTCCTCGGCGAGCTCTTCCATCTTAGCCAACTCGTCGCTCTCTGAAACATCGTTTTCAAAATTCCAAAAATTCAAAATGAACTATACTTGCACCCCACTTGATGCCTTGGGCTTGGAGCCTTGGCCGCCTTCTCCGACCAACTCCGGCCAACTCCGGCCATCGCCGGCCATCATCCCCTCTTCCCTTCTTCTTTCTTTTCTTTCCTTTCTTTCTTTCTTTTCTTTTTTCTTTTCCTTTCCTTTTTCTTTCCTTCACTGTTTTTCTCCCAAAACTTGGGGAGACCAAAAACTTGCATCTCCCCCTTTTCTCCCAAAAACATGCGTCCCCCTCTCACTCTCATCCTTGCATCTCTCTCGCTCTGTGCGTCTGTCACATCCCCTTGTCACTCTCTTTCTCTTGTTAATTGCTAGACGTGGAGTTCACCCCACGTCTAAGCAATTCCTTAACGCAAATCTTCGCGTTCTTGATATTTATATAAGCGGCTTTCGCGTTCTTGTATCGACGCAACGCGAAGCCCATGCCCGCGTCTGTTTCCTTCTCGTGTCAACGCGACGCGGAGCTCATGCCCGCGTCTGTGTTCTTCTCGTGATAACGCTACGCGGAACCCACGTCCGCGTCCGCGTTCTTCTCGTGTTATAACTTGAACGCGGTCTTGAACCTCGCGTTTGTGGCATCTACGCGTCTGCGACCCCCGCGTCTCACTCTCAAACCCGCGTCCCCCTATACATACTCTCTCTCCCTGTATACTCTCTCTCTATCTCTCTCCTTGTACACACTCTCTCCCTGTACTTCTCTCTCCATGTACTTCTCTCTTTCTCTCCTCTCTCTCATTCTCTTTCTCTCTCTTAATTTTCTCCTCTCTCGATCACTTTCTCTTTAACGCGTTGATTTTCTGGATTCCAGAGATCAGGGATTTCACCGTATTTTCCATGGATTTAGGCGAGTGTTCTCGCTTTCCTCTTGACTTTCCCGCTTCGTTGGATCGACTTGGTTGTCTTATGTATTTGTATCCGAAACTAACACCTTTTCTGCAGGTACCCTAACCACTGGGTACAACCTTTGAGATTTAAAGTCCTCTGAACTTTCTCTATGCTACGCCTGGTAGGCGGACCTAGCGTCAACACTTTACTGCTTACTCCGTTCGAGTGTAATTACCCCGTGAGCATGGCTTCCCCGTGAGCGGTAGTATAGCGTTCCTACGCTTACTGCGACACGTGTGTCTAGCTACGTTGCGAGCGGTAACCACGCCGAGCGTGATAGCATTTAGTGCTGTACATTAGCTTCGCTCCAGCTTGCTCAGCTCTGCTTGATTGTGCTCAGCTATTACTTTATCATTTGCCAAGTACATGCTTGATATATTAACACTTGACATGTTTTTGCTTGATACCTACCATCTACATGCTAATACCTGACACCTGTCTGTATCACTTGACAACTGTTGTGACATCACCTAACACCCGACTTGCTTCTACTTAACACTTGCATCCTGCTATGATATGACTTATCACCTGCCTTCTAACATATTAATACTTGACCTGTGATTATCACATTTACGGGAATACTATACTTGTTATCCTGTATTACATATACAGTGACCTGAATTTATAGTACTCATGTACTCTTGAACTCCTGATCATGTCTTCACCTGCTATTCCCGTAAATTGACAATTACATAATAAATTATAAAAAGGAACAACTTGTATTGGGTCGGGAGAAACTTGCGGCTATCAATATATGCTCGTGTTTACAGTGGTACTAGGCATGTTGTGCAACTAAAACTTCCGGTCTGACCTGTGGGCCTCCAGGCGACCGAGGGGAGTGCTAGCTCCCTCCTTCCTGGTACCATCTTGATAAGGGCATTCTATAAGACCCTCCTGTAGGCCTTGCGGCCGGTTCCATGCACCAGCGATGGAACGTCCTGGACCGTGGTCCCGGGCATGTATGGGACCCACTGTAAACATTGTTCGTTGATACCCCCGTTGGTTTCCAATAACAACCTTGCTTTACTCAGATTTGGATATATGTGCGCTGGGACGCTAGTTCACATATCCAGACATCGGGGTAAGACGAGTAATAATAATAATAAAAGATGCCAGCTATGAATCTGCAGTATGCCTTACCATAATTGCTTGTATCAGATTTTACTTCAGATTTTCGGTTTTATGATTATTATATTATATCTGTTCATATCCTGCCTTCTACTTGTATTCTATCCCGCCTGTCTCCTGCTCTTATCTGACATACTATGAGTCTTCCCTGCTTGATATCATATGCTGTATATCTACTTGCTCCTGCATGCTTGTGCCTACGACACGATTTTCATGTTTATAATCTAGATTTATCGATACACATGTGCTTATCCATACTCGCCATCTGGCTTTCGCATCACCACTCGCCGGGGAGTTCTGACTCCTCTGGATCCTCATGTCCAGGTCTTGGAGCTTAGAGCGTATGGATTCTCCCAGTTGCTGATCAGAGCGGCGCAGCGGTAGCGTGGATCTCCAGTAGACCATCCAGAGCCCCATCCTTCCAGGTCCCTTGTTTGGCTCTACAGTTTTCCTGTTATGACTCTGAGCCGCCATTTATACTGTTCATACTTGTACATTCTTGTATTCTCGCAATTGCGCCATATTGGTGATGTAATATTATTGTAATATTGTGTCACATCTGGTGATAGCTTTGTAATTGTACTCTATTGTTGGAATATATAATGCACCACGTGCTTTCGTACTCTGATTCTTGCCTGTACTGATGCTTAGCGTGTATACGTGAGGGTATTTCTGACCTGCGTATATACTTCGCAGTGACGTCTCCGTACCCGCCGAATCGGGGCGTTACAAAAACAACTCAAATATGGGGTATTTATAACCCCAAAATAAATCTGTCCGTTGGCAGCTAGAAAGGGCAGAATTGCCCTTCCGGTCGACCGGCCCAACGGTCAGATTTCTGATCATTGTGCCTCCGGTCGACCGCCCGGTCAACCAGGACTGGATACAGAGAGCAGCAGCTCTCTGCCGGTCGACCGTCCCGGTCGACCGGGGCCATTTCCAGAGAGTAGAGCTCTTTGGACGGTCGGCCGCCTGGTCGACCGGCCACCAGCCCTGGCTGCGTGCACGTTCTATGCACGTCGGTCGACCGGACCGGTCGACCGACTTCTGCCTCGGTCGACCGGCCCGGTCGACCGGCAGACAGACTGGTCCAACTAATTAGGGATTTAAAACTTATCTTTTTGGCTACTAAAAAATCCCATAAAATACACATAAATTCCATAAAAATCAGTTCATATTATATCTTTGAAATACAAATATGTGTGACAAAAATTCAACACATATTTCAAACAATTTGAATCATTTTTGTGAGATTGAAAATTTGCCTTAAACCAAAATTCGTTTTTTCTAAAACTTAGATTTTTGAAATGGAAATCCTATTTTTCCAAAACACATGTAAATAAAAAAAACATGATATTTAAACAACTTTGAAGCATATTGTAGATGGATAGAATCCAATGTACATGAAAGATATTATATCTATGTTTTTGACATGTAATTCAAAAATAAGTTTTGTTTAGATACAAAACTCTAAACTCATGAAATAGACTACCAAAATAAGTTTTTCTAAATAGATGAAGCATAGATGTATATAAAACAAATCTAATATACATTAAACCATGTAAACTTGTTTTGATTCTATCTATTCATGAAAACCATATATATGACAAACCGAAACCGGTTAAACCAAAAACCATAACATGAAACTTTAAACTTGTGTGTGTATTGTGAATTTGAGCATATCAACACTATCTACCTTCACAGAAGATCTAAACAGTCTTAAACTAAACACAAACCGAAGTCTTCTTATAGAGCTCCGTCTTCAAGTCGACTCGATCCAAACGTGATCCACCGAGCTTGACTCCATCCGAGTACTAGATGTGAACTTGACGCTCGAGCTCTTGAATCACCATGTGAAAGTTCCAAAACACCTTTGTTAAAGCTAATCACCTACTAATATCTTGGTTAATATCTGAAACTAAATATCACAAGATTATTAGTAAACTATAGCTACATGAGTTAATCATCATCAAAACTAGAGTGAAGGGCCTCTGGACCAACAGCTATAAGGTCTATAAGCTCAGTAAAATAATAACTCGGCGATTATAGTTTATTATCAAATTCTTCTTATGTATTCATAATATGTGTCACATACGTATTTTATATGTCATGCACGGACGCGCCAATCATACACCCACCATCTTATATATAGTGTATGCGTTCAGATAACACATGCATCACAAAACATACTTTTATATCATGTAATCTTATCGCACTTCATGTATAGTAGTATCACATTACAATTCATAACACTCACATGTCATATTAATGAGATGCGTATTATAGTTATTCATATGCATATGCAATTCACATATGAAGTGCGATAAATCTCCGCCTTTAATCCCTTTAACCAATTTTTGTAGATTAAGCTCATACCTAACGTTATGTAGTTCATATGATTTGTAGTCAATTGTACACAAGGGATCATAATAGCCAGTGGTTTATACCATGCTAGAGTTTTACATGAAGACATCTCTAAGTAAACTACCAACATACCGATCTATCGATTTCTATTATGCAATCCAAGAACCAAGATGAGATTTTTATCATCCACTCAATATAAGCCCACAAAAAATGAACCCATGAAACATCAAGGTGGAAAAGAACTTGAGTTAATAGATGAAAACCATTCATCTATTCAAGAAACCAACACCAATAAATTTAGATCTAAGTATGCTAGAAGAATAAATCATGGAATCTTAACCCAAGATGAGAATTTATTGAAATTGAAAATTTAGAAAGTGAATTTAGGTCAAAAGGGAAGATATCTCCCTTACTTTCCCTTCCAGCTTGCCTGGCCGGCCACGCCGCCGCGCCCGGTCGCGCCTGGCCGGCCGGCCACGCGGGTCCCCCTTGGCTGTATGTCAGGTGGGGGGAGTGAGGGACAGTAAGGGAAGACGTAGAGAGGAATTTATTAGGGTGGAGATTTCAGGAGATTTGAGATTTTAGGTTTTGGGTTTCATAAAGAGGAGAGGAGGAAGATGAAGCCCCTGTCATTCTCTCTCTTTACTTCTTTCAAGCTTATCATGGCCATACACTTGCTCTTTACCAAGATCAATTAAATCTTGACCTTCCATCAACCTTACCTACCACCTCCACTAACACTAGAAAATACTAAAGTATTTGTTTGCATTTGACTACTAATATCCATTATTATTATTTATTTTATTTTTATTTTTCCTTATATATACACAATATACTCATGCATTATGTATGTGTATATGCATACACTTAAGCACACCCACATATACACCCCACTCATTTATACATATTAATTTGTTTGTGCACTATTTTCTTGAAATTATCTCCTTCATTTCTATGGAGAGTCGCTTCATTAAACCTAAAAAAAAATATTACCAGTAATAAGGAAAATTTTCATCACCGACTCAATATTTCTGTCAAATTTCATTACTCAAGTATTAGGAATTAAAACCCAAATATTAAAATCAGGATGTTACAATACTGACCTGATGTCATTTATTAATCTGAGAGTCATAAAGCTGTACTTGACGAAGAGTCTGTAAAAGAATTCCCGATGCGCCGCATACATATTAATTCTTCGAGAATAGATCAGAATACCGAAGATAAAGAAAATCTTAACAATACTGAGCATAAATAAAGAACATCGATAATTAAGAATTCTGAATATCAGGCATCGATCACTCTGAAAGATATAACCAAGAACATAGAATAATCGTAGAGAATCCCGCATACCGACTTCATGAAATTTGATTGCAGACGATCCTGAGCATACCCGATCTTCATAGAGCTGGTCGAAGAGATCGTACAATAGCTTCATCCAATACTCTGCCGCTATGTCTCCAGCCTATCCATATGTTAAGTTGGTATAAACATGATGGGAACTAGAAAATAAAAAGATGGAAAGGACTCAGGAATCAAGGAAGGGACAATCAAGAAGGAATAGATAATTCTGTACTTCTAGTTGGATTGTATAACCGGGATCCATGCAATCCAGTTGCAAATTTCTTTACCATTAATTTGCCGTCTAGACGTACTGAGGATGTGAGAGCCTAGGCTCTGATACCACCATGTAATGCCCCAATCCTGCTGGTACAGAGACGTTACTGCGACATATATTCGTAGGTCAAAAATACCCTCATATATATGCCCTAAGCATCATTACAGGTAAGAATCAGAGTATGAAAGTACGTGGTGCTTTATACATTCCAACATATGAGTACAATTATAAAGTTATCATATGATGTGACACAATATTACATGAATATTACATCACCGATAGGTGCAAATACGAGAATACAAAGAGATATACAATGATGAATAGTACTAAATGTACTCACGAGTTACAAAAGAAAAACTCGAGGGATGAGCAGGGGGCCGGAAGGATAGAGTCTCAGACGGTCTGCCGATGATCCACACTGCGCATCTCTGATCATCAACTAGGAGAATCTACAAGCTCCAAGCTCCAGAATCTGAACTTGCAGATCCAGGGGAGTCAGAACTCCCCAACGAGTGGTGTGGCGAGAGCCAAGTGGCATGCATTGATAAGCACAGTATATCGATAAATCTGAGTCAAAAAACATGTATTAAAAATCGTGTCGTGAACACATGCATACATGAGCAGGCAAGGAGGCAGTAAGTAAAGCAGATAAGGTAACACTAGTTATCTCTTAAACTAACATAAAACCGCTAAAGCCGAACACGAGTAAAACCAATCGTACAAGCTTAGGTCACGGCTCCATAAGACTAGTACGTTGAAGGAATAATCCTAATAAGGAAACATTCATCTATATACCTTTATCCTATCTCACCATAATCCGAGTGTATACAACCCGAGTTAAAAAATAACACAACGAATTGCATATTAGTATCTTATTATAATTGGGGCCGTCTAAGTTGTAGGTTTTAGTATGCATCCCATTCCACATACTTTCACTTTCAACTTATAGAGCCAGTTATTTAAAAACTGATGAAGTTTGACGAACCATGTTTAGAATGGGTCCCGTATATGCTCGAGGCAACGGTCCACGAGTATCCAGTGCTGAGCCAGAATATACCTTGGGTACCGGGACTTACTGTACGCCTGACAGGAATAGTATATCACAGATCACATAGAAATAGGCCTAGAGCTTGTGCATACGCGGCAGGAATAAATAGGAGGGGTAGCGGTGCCAGTACACCCCACGGAATCCCTGGTGGCCGCCAGGTGATCCCTCAAGAATGTGACAGCGTATGACCACCATAAACATGGAACTAACCCATTAGTTTCCCCCAACCCGGTGCAAGTTGTCTTATTTATAATTTATTATGTAATTATCAATTTACGGGAATAGCAGGAGCAGAATATGTTCAGGAATTCAGGAGTACAAAAGTACATGAGTACTAGGGATACAAGTTATTGTATATAATACAAGAATTACAGATCAAGTGTTAACATGACAGGTGATAGGTGATAAGTGATATCATAATAGGGGGCAGGTGATATCAGGTAGGTGTCAAAAGACAATATTATAAATGTTAGTACATCAAGTGAAAGCATGTCAAGCGATACAGGAAAACAATACCGATATAAGAAATCAATATGAATACTGAAAAATAATGCAGTCTCTGAAAAACAGTATGAGTAAGATTTCAAACTCTTCACAACCATTAATGGAAGATTAGATAAACTGTCAAGCAAATAATTAGTAAGCAAGCAAATCATTCAAGCAGAGTTAAGCAGAGCTGGAGGCACGGACAGCGAATAGTGTTTAATCACTAAAGCGCTTGGCGGAGCTACCGTGACGACTTGGCTAAAAATGCGAGTCTAAAATCTGGTAAAGTTTCGCCTATGCGAGTCTAGTGATAAAGCGCTGAGCGCTAAGCACGCCTACCAGGCAGAGCATGAGAGACCTGATGGTCTAAGCGCACTCCTCTTTCGAGGAAGTGGGCGAGAGCCTGAAGGCTAGAGTACGCCCAGGGTCTAAGCGCACTCTCAGTAACTACCACAAAACTCATAAGAGTGTAAGGCCTAAAACTAGTGGGTAGCCATCCCGGGAGTGTACAGAAACCCAGAGTCTGTACAAGAGTACCTGGGCGAGATGTTAGTACCATAGAGTATACATAAAAACATGATAATATCTCAGCTACCGTGGAGTGGTGAAGCCCAGAGGCTGAGTGTAGAGCCTGAAGGCTAAACGACCACGAAGGCCTCACATGGTATAAAGCAGTAAATAAACACATCTCAGGCATGGTATACGTATAGAAAATAAACTACCCTAGTACAAACATTTGTCACAGGCATAATACTTGTACAATCTTGGGCACTCAGCCACATACAAATACAAAAATACAACCCAATACAAAATATGAATACAAACCCAACATACAAAATAAAATACAAGTCGATCCGACAAAGCGGGAAACTCAAAACGAGGCGAGGACACTCGCCTATAAATCTTTGGAAAATGCCAAAAATTTTAGAAATCCAATTCAAAGTGCACGTGCTTAATATAATAAAATATATGTATATATTTTAGAGAGTGAGAATAATAGAGAAAGGAGAGAGCAAGAAGAGAAAGAAACAAGTGTAAGAGAGGAGAGAAAGAAGCCACGACCAGATCACAGCCAGAAGGCCTGGCCGGCCACCAGTCACCGGCTAGAGGGCGCCACCGGCCAGGAGGGTGACGTCATCCAGGGGGTACCGACCTAGCCCGGGGGAGAATAAGGGAGAAGGAGATGGAGGGTGATTTTGGTGGGTAATGGGTGGTGGTGTTTGTTTGGGGATGTTGAAGAAGATGACTATGATGGTGGAAAATTGGAGAGGAGGTGGAGGAGGTGATGATGGTGGTGCTCTTGATGGTGGCGACCGAAGAGGAGTGAAGGTGGTGGAGATAATGAAGGAGGAGGTGGAGATTTAGGTAGCAGTGGGGTTGAATATGAAGATGAGGATGGTGGATGTTGGTGTGAGAGAAAGGAGAAGTTAGGGAGATTAGAAGAGATGGGGAGATGGCCAGAGTTGGGGATTGGCCATGGGGGCTCGCCGGAGGTGGCTTTGGTGGTGGTGGCCGCCGGTGGAGAGTAAGAGAGAGGGTGAGAGATAGAGTGGGATGAAATTGGGAAGTAAGAGAGAGAGGAATGGGAGAGGGAGTGAGAATTGAGAGAGAGATTGAGAGTTAACGGGAGTGAGGGAGAGAATTTGAGAGAGAAAGAAGGAGGAAGAAGATGCTGGCTGCGTTCTGGCCAGGGGAGAAGAAATAAAAGAAAAATAAAAAAGAAATAATGGAAAAGAAAAGAAGAAGGGAGAAGATAGTGGAAGGTGGTGGAAGGGTGTGGGTAGAAAAAGAAATAGAAAGTGGAAAGGGAAAAGGAAAAAAAAGAAAAAAAGGAAAAGGGAAAAGAAAAAGAAATGAAAAGGGAAAATAAAATAAGTGGGGAAATCCTCAGACAAAGTTATGGATACGGGAAAACACTGGAAATGTTTGAAAATAAAGTAGTTTGAAAATGTTCTCAAATTCTCAAAAATAAAAATTACTATATTAAGGTACATGGTGAAATCGGATTTCAGAAATTCAATCTTATTATCAAAATAAAAATCTTGAAATCAACTATCGATACTGGTCTACATCGGCTCGGCCGATTTTGATAAATTATGAAAAATTCCCAAAAGCTCTGAGTGGAAAACATCATCTTGAGGAACAATATGATATCAGTTTTCAGAAATTCAATCTGGTTTTCAAAATAAAAGTCTTGGAATCTACCAGTAATACCGACCAACACCAAATCTGGTCGAGTTTTGGTAAATTCAGAATAATATCAGAAAATGTATTAATATTGAAAATATAATTCTAAGGAATAATATGAAAACAAAATTCAGAAACTCGGCTCTATTTGTAAATTAAAAACCCTGGAATTGAACAGCGATACTGGTCGACACAGATTTTGAAGATTTTGCAATTTAATTCAGAAAATTTTCAAAAAATTATGAAAAATCTAAAATATTGGGAAATGATATTTGAATCTGAAATTGATTAAATCTGACTACCGAAAAAAATAAACCGTGCAATACACTAGGATCGGGTCTTTGTTTCAGACTAGGGCGGACTCCGAGTCCCCGAATCCTGATTCAAAACAAAACAATCACATTAATAATCATAAAAAAACAAATATGGAAAATAAATTAAAAAATACGATCGAAAAATTGAAACACGTATATAAATATGTATTCTGAGAGCGGGGTGTTACAAAAATCTTGTTGATAGAGTTTTTAAAACTCTATTGAAAATTTAGCCAAAGATCGATACAATCAATGGTGTCAAATACGAAAGCGTATCAGTCGTATCAATGGTGGATTATACAAGAGGAACCCAGCCTAGTCGACTAGGTATTTGATCTAGTTGACTAATGATACAAATATAGAGTTGGCAAATCTGTTTCACTACAGACTAGTCGACTAGAATATTTTCTAGTCGACTAATAGAAGTAATTGGTCGACTTATAATGACTAATGCAGATGCACGACCTGTTTTCAAATATGATTTTTAATTCGTTTCTGATTTGAATTCAATATTTTTGCTTTTCTTTTTTTCGTGGCTTCTTTGGCTATATATGGAGGGGTATTCTCTCCAATATTTGTAACCTGTAATTGATTGATTCAATGATAATTGTCTCTCCTTCTGCCTCGAGGACGTAGGTAAATTGTCGAACCTCATTAAATCTTGTGTTTTCTCTTTCTTTTTTTGTTTACTTGTTCGTGTGATTGGTGACTATTCTCTAGTGTTGCTGTTCTCTGTTGCTTGGATTCCAACATAAAAGGTTGGCGAAAACTACTTCACTTCACCTATCTCTTTTTAATCCACTCACATGTTTACTTAAGAGATAATCAAATGAGGGCTCACACAAACTCATTAATAGAGTCAGGTATGAGAAACCGATGTATTTATCTTTTGAATAGAGATGCAAATAAGTGAAAAGTTGTACAAAGGTAGAGGTAAAATATTTTTCAACATGGAATGTACGATAAATTTAAGCCTGCAATTTTTTTTTGGGTTTATTTTCAAGCTAACCAAACAGGTAAGAGTAACAACTGATAAAGATCAATGACATGCTAATTCTCTTCGCTCTCTAGTTAATGAAAGATAAGGGGCCCTTTGTTTCTTAGAAATTGGATGAATAAGTTAATTTTTTGTGAGGCTCACTCTCAGCTTTACGCAATTGTAATTGAATTAGCTCTTTTAGAAAAGAAAAAAAAATGATAATATGAATCTCATCATTTTTTTTTAACAGTTTTATACTTTTAATTTCAATTTAGAGGAAAGTTAAAAAAAAATAAAAAACTGCTTGATGAGCCCCACGCCACAATCTTTTCATGTGGCATTCTTTGTCAGGGAGCCAAACAGCCCCGAGAAGACAAAAATAGATCACATCGCCATACCTGTCCCCCACTACGCGCCAATCGAGCAGCGCCATGCGGTCCGGTCCCACCAGTCTAAATGCCTAATATAATTCACCAAAATTTTGTAAAATAAAATTTTGAAAAAAAAAAGTGAAGATTGTCCCTGTCTCTGTTGAGCCCGAGAGAGAGAGAGAGAGAGAGAGAGAGAGAGAGATGCACATAAGGACAAGAAGTAAGGGGGGGTGTAAGATGTTGAAATGGAGAGATGATGGTGGAAATGCAATGATGAATTCATGGCAGGGGCGCTGGAAATGATTGATATGCTCTCGGTTTCTCTTCAATGTCAAATTCTTTTCTCTGTCAGCTTTCAGCAGTCGGCACTTCGTGAGTTTCATTCATTCTTCACAATAATTTCTTTCTACGAGTAGTTAGAAATGAGTAGAGTTTTGCAAGGTTAGACCTCATACTCGTACAATTTACAGGCAGACAGAATTTTGGTGAGCAGTCCCATGTGGGAAAAATTCTAGTGCATGTTGATTGCACATAAATTCTATATATGATTGATGGTACTCATATATATATATATATATATATATATATATATATATATATATATATATATATATATATATATATATATATATATATATATATAGGGGTTAATGTACCTCAGCCTGCGGGCTGAGAGAGTTTTCTCAGCCTGCGGGCGTGGCAACATCACCGCCCCACATCTGTTAAAAAATTTGGCGGACAAAATCCTGTAAAATCCCGCCCAATTTAATGCCAGTCACCTCAACATTGTATTTTCCGAAAATACCCTCCATCACAACCTTTTACCTTATTGTAAAAAAAATAGTCTTCCAAAAAAATTTACGGCTCTAAAACTTCAACCGGCGGTTCTGATCCAATTAGTTCTTTTCCTTCAAAAATTTCATCCGTTTTTGAAAAAAATTATTTGCAACTGATGGCGCCTAAGAAATCATCCGTCGAAAAAGGTACCACAAAATTGATATTTTCAAAAATTTTTAGGGTTTTGAGTATTTTCATAGTTTTAAATTTTTTCAAGATTTATTTCTGAAGTCGCATTTTTTTTAAAATTTTTTTTAAATATTGGAAACATGGTCGCAATTACGAAAAGAGATTTTCAAACTTTAGACGATAAAGGTCCTATTTTTTGAAAAGTTTTTATTATTTACTTCTATTTTTACTGTGTCGCAGTTCAGATCTGTGCGACTTTGGAAATTTTTTTTTTTTTACCTTTCCTTGTAGACGAATGCGACGTTGGTCGCAGTATATGAAATTTACTTTTTTTTCTCACATACTGACGACATAGGGTCGCAGTTGTTTAAATCAGAGTTGTAGTCTCAAGTCATCACCAAGGTCGCAGTTTATTTTAAATAATATGTTTTTATCAAACTTGTGTCGCAGTTGTTTCTGTTTGAACTGTAGTCTTATGCGACCTTGGTCGCACTGTTGACTAGGGTCGCAGTTGTTCTGATTGCACTGTAGTCTTATGCGACCTTGATCGTAGTGCGACCCTGGTCGCAATGCGACCTTGGTCGCAGTACGTTCTAGGGTCGCAGTTGTTATTGATTGCACCGTAGTATTTTCTGACTTTTTCAATAATCATTGGTCTAAAGTGTTTAATTTTTCTTCCTACGTAGGTAAACAACAGATACAGGTTCGTCCTCTGAGATCAAGCATAAAACCAATGTGCCAGTTAATGAAGAAAATTAAGAAGTACATACCGGCAAATTTCGTAGAGGCGATGAAGAATACCCCATTTGGCCAAATCTTCATGGCGTTTTACAATGAAGAATTTGCGGCTGAAAAGGCTCTTAAATCAAACTTGGCCGTACTGCGTATTTTAGACCAGTATGACAGTAATACAAGGATCTTTACAATTGGGGGCAAAGAGATTGAGTTAACAGTGGAGGATGTTGCCCTTACTTTTGGTCTACCTGTCAATGGAGTAGATTTTGTGATGAATAAGACATGTACGCTGAAGGATAGAGGGGTTATAAAACATTTTTTCCCCAATATAAAGAAGATCACAAAAGTATCTATTGAAAATGCTTTGGATGATCTTCTTGTCAAGAGGAGGAGGAGGGATATATTAGATGTGACACAGGATGAACAATTTGAGCAGCAAATGTCTATGAAGGAAATTATAAGAGACATAAATAGACTTGCAGCTCAAGACTTTACCACATTAGTCATCCTATACATGTCGGCCACTCTTTTCTTCTCTGGCAGTAAATGCACGGTGCCGTGGTATATTGTGGAACAGATTGCCAATATGCAACTGATGAGGACAATATGCTGGGCAAAAGCTGTTTGGAAATTCCTGATTGAGTCAATGAACATCTTCAGGCAAGCCACGTACGAGCTGCAAGGATGCTCCGTGCAAATTATTGTAAGTAGAAATCTGAAATTTGGCCAACATTGTATGAAATTTACCCATAAATTGAGAAAATTTGTGGAAACTAATTTATTTTTTAATTTTTGGCAGTATTGGCTGTGTGAGAGGGCACCTATTTTTGAGCAGAGGTCTGGTTTGGAGGAAAAAACCCCACGCGCAGTAAGATGGGACCTCCAAAATATTGGCAGATCTCTACTTGAAGTTGATCTAAAAAAGATTGACAGCAATATTGTAAGTTAAACTTCTTTTTATGTGTAGTACAAATAAAATGCGACCATAGTCGCAGTATTGAGTACCAAGGTCGCAGTTCGTTTTCTGCCTGACAAATAATGTGCGACCATGGTCGCATTCTCTTGAAAATACCCTTTTCAACAGAAATGCGACCATGGTCGCAGTGTTGAGCTGCATGTCTTGGCAGATAAATTTATGCACGACAAACATACTGCGACCATGGTCGCAGTGTTGAGCTGCATGTCTTGGCAGATAAATTTATGCACGACAAACATACTGCGACCATGGTCGCAATCTTATCTAAAATATTTCATAAATAAACTGCGACCATGGTCGCAGTATCATTATTTCATTGTTTTATTTTTAGCTTACCTTTATTCTGTTTTTTTTCAGATTTTGAGTCGAATGGCCAACATCTCTAATGATGAAAAAATTATGGTTGGCCTTCCAGTTGAAGGGGAAGAGGATGAGGAAGAAGAAGCAGCAGAAGATGAAGATGAAGATGAAGGTGAAGAAAAAGAAGAAGAAGAAGGTGAAAGTGAAGGAGAAGAAGGAGGCCATACATTGAATGAGGCTGACATCCCGGCGGAAAAGGAGCCAGATCAAGCTGAAACGAGTGAGCAAGAACCAATTTTTGAAGGTTATTTGCCACCTACACCGGATGATCAAGCAGCAGAAATAAAACGATTGAGGTCTGCAAATCAGCTCTTGAGAGATTATGTTTCTCAGCTTGAAAAAAAGATTGAAAATATGGAGACAGAGAAAAAAATCGAGGCTGAATTAAAATTAAAAAAAAGAAGAGAAAAAAAAGAGAAGAAAAACCAAAGAAGGCAACAGGAGAATAAAAGAAGGGAAGAGGAGGAGAATGAAAGGAGGAAGAGGGAAGAGGAAGAGAAAGAGAAGGAGAAGAAGAGGGAAGAAGAGAAGGAAAAGGAGAACAGGAGGAGAGAAGTGGAGGAGAAGGAGGAGAATAGAAGAAGGGAAGAGGAGGAGAATGAAAGGAGAATGAGGGAAGAAGAGGAGAAGAAGAAGAGGAGGGAAAAGGAGGAGAAGGAGAAGAGGAGGAGGGAAGAGGAGGGGCAGGAGAGGAGGAGGAGGGAGGAGGAAGAGAATGAGAAGAAGAGGAGGAAGGCGCAGATGGAGAACAAAAGAATGAAGGAGCAGATGGAGAAGCAGGCTGAAGAGGAGAAGAAGAAAAAACTGGAAGAGGATAAAATCATGGGTTCTGAGTCTGTTTTAATTATTGCTGGGGAAGATATTCCAAGTTTTTCTCTGGATCTAAGTCAAATGACTCAAGAAATCCAAAGAGATAGAGCTTCTGAAGAAGAAATTCAAGAACATACTCCGCCTCAGAAGCAACCCTCAAAAGAAGCTGTTTGGAAACCTCTAAAGGAACAATAGAAAGGGGAGTCAAAGAACGAAAGCGCGCTGAAAGAGATCGTGATGACTCCGACTTTGTTTATCCAAAACAGAAGAAGAAAAAAAATGAAAATCCTCTTCCACAGCCTGCGGCTGCGAGTTCTACCGCTGGTTTCGGTGACAAAGAGATTTCCTCCACATCGAGAGAATTGACCGAAATCACATCATACAGAATTCTGCAGCCCCATCAACAAGATCTTATAAAAAAATTCTTCGACAAGTCCTACTCTGAGTAAGTTAATTCATATCCAAAAAATTTCTGTTATACCTTTATATAAGAACAATTAAATTACTAACTTTGTTTTAAATATCTTGCAGTTCTACTACGTATCAGGATACCAATAATTCAATCATCATTTCAAGGAAAGACATTGAGGACCGGATGTTCAGTAAAGACTTAGATTCAAATGTAATTCATTTCTACATGCAGCATCTTGAGAAAAGAGAAGGATTAAAAAGCATATTCTTCCGAAGCGAAGCTTGGGTAAAAATCTACTTTCTCCTTTACGGTTTAATGTAATATCAACTCTGGAACAGATTACTAATATTCTCTATGTAGGCATAAATCATGTACTGCGACTAAGGTCGCAGTGAATAATTAAAATGTACTGCTACTAACACATGTACTGCGACCAAGGTCGCAGTTTATAATTAAAATGTATTGCTACTAACTCAGGTACTGCGACAAAAAGTAACAGATAAGAGCTGCGACCAAGGTCGGAGCTGCGACCAAGGTCGGAGATGCGACCAAGGTCGCAGTTTATAATTAAAATGTACTGCTACTAACTCATATACTGCGACTAAATAATATAGTGCGACTAAGGTCGCAGTTTAGAAATTTTTATTATATTTTAAATTCATTTTGTATTCGATTTAAAATTTTTTTCTTCTTGTCCGCAGCACGGTGTTGTAAATAAAATTGAAGATCTGGAAGGTCATTTCATCAAGCAGAAGCTGTTGAAAAACTGGACAGCTGACGTGCAGTACATGTTCTTCCCGATCAATCACAAACATAGTGCCGACGAGCAGGGATTTCACTGGACCTTGCTGGTATTCGATTGCAGCACAGAAGAGTGGATTTTTTACAACTCTTTGGTCCCAGCTGACAAAAAAAGTAGTATAACAAACCTTTACAAAAATGATGCAAGAATAATGGTGAGTTGAAGTTTAATATTTTGATTACTGGAAACTTGCAATTAATTTGATTAATACTAATTTTTTTTCCTATTGACATTGCAGAAAGATAGATTAATAGAGATTTTTCAGATTCATTTTAAAAAAAAAATGAGAAAAAATAAAATAAAATACGCAAAATGCCCCCAACAAGCAAACAGGTATATAAATTTTTGACATCTAATTTCATTACATATTTTCTACTTTTTTTTTGGTACAAAATCTAATTTCATTTAATGATTGCTCTATGGAAATTTCAGTGTTGATTGCGCTATATATGTATGCAAGTACATGGAAAGCATAGCGTCTGGGTATCATCTATCAGCTGTTGATGCTGTTACGGTTGCTGGTGTACAGAAACTAAGAAGTGAGCTTGCATACATGATGCTTGCAGATGTAGAGAAGAGTTGGGATGAAGAAACAGACATTGTACGACATATGACATTTGAAGACTGATAGTTGACAAATTATTGATATACCACAATTTTTTTATAAATGTAAAAAATATTTCAAGTGCAATTCATTGCATAATTTTTTTGTTGTATTGATTTAATTTATACACATTTCTATACATTTATTTATTATAAGTTCCATTGATTATTTACAGTCTTCATTTGTTACAACTTGGTTTTTACTATTGCGTACTGATATTAGAAACAAACATGCCTTCAGTAATTGTGTTAATCAACAACAACACTGCGACATTGGTCGCTATGCGTGTTAATATAAAGGAAAAAAACTACCTAACGTACTGCGACTTTGGTCGCAGTTGATAGCCTTAGTAAAATACAATGCGACTTTGGACGCAGTTGATGGCGGCAATGTTTTAATCAACAACAACACTGCGACATTGGTCGCTATGCGTGTTAATATAAAGGAAAAAAACTACCTAACGTACTGCGACTTTGGTCGCAGTTGATAGCCGCAGCCTTAGTAAAATACAATGCGACTTTGGTCGCAGTTGATGGCGGCAATGTTTTAATCAACAACAACACTGCGACATTGGTCGCTATGCGTGTTAATATAAAGGAAAAAAACTACCTAACGTACTGCGACTTTGGTCGCAGTACATGTAATGCGACCCTAGATTGAAGTTGCTGGCCATCTTTATCAATAACAACACTGCGACCTTGGTTGCAATTAACCATGTACAACGAGACAAAGTCTCAGACTACATTATAAACAAAAAAAATTAAACTATAAAGTAGCATTAAAACTTTAAAGTACAACTACAAACAAAAATAATACAGTAGAAATCAAAGCATGATAATAAATCTGATTATAATTACATGCCAGTGTCAGAAATCAACTTAATCTCTCTACACTGTGCGACCCTGGTCGCACTTCATAAAAAAAATTGAAGTCTTTGTTCCTTCGAGATGGAAGCAACCCAAAGCTACTTCTTCTGCCAAAAAAAATTAAATAGTAAGAATTTTTAAGATTAATCGTTAGAAAAAAAAATTATTAACAGGTTTAATGTAATACCAATAACGGACAACCAGTCCTGTAATGGCCCAGCTCTTGGCAGTTACCACATCTTCGATGCTTAACTTCCTTCTGAGAAATAGAATCTTCAAAACCAGACTTAAGCCTGGATGCAGCTCTAGGCCTCCCCTTGGTTGGTACAGGACCAATTGGATCACGTATATTCAATTCTTCACCATCTCGCAATACGACAACGGATCCACTGGAACCAACCGCAGTTTTAGGCTGTGATGAACGATCATTTCCTGACATTGCTCTGTATTCTCTAGTTGTATCTTGGGCAAAACTTTCCAAAACTGCCTCCAACTTTGAAATATTTTCATCAGAATCAGCGACCATGTTCACAATTGCATTAAATTTTGAATGAACTGTCAACAATCTAGCCGTCCGTGGAGTGCCTTGACTGGGAAAAAGCCTCATGCCATTTTCAATTGCAATGTTTTTATAACGAGCATCCAACCTCCATCTCTAAAGTATATATGATTCCGGTATATGTGTAACGTGATTGCGCCACAAAATACACAGAATATGTCCACATAGGATACCCTCTGTTTCAAATAACGAGCAACTGCAAGAAACATGAAGTTCCTCTCGTTTATCATAACTGACCTTTTCCCACCTGTCTTTTGGTTCTGAAAAATTACCAACCAAATATATTGATCCAGGTTTGTCATGTTCCACCTCTTCTGAAAACAGTGTAATTACAACTGCCCATTCATTTTGGAACAACTGAAAAATCTTCGGTGTATACAACTTCGAAACATGTATCTCATATGGATTGGATGTACAATTGGGCACAGAATTCAAACCCCTAAAATCTTGAAGAGATTCAGATGCACGACGGGAAGCAACGGCTTTATCATATTGGTGAACAAATTCCACTAGTTTAGTGTTTGAGTTAACAAAACCATCAAAGAAGGAATTAATACTCTCGGACCTCTGACTGGTTGTCATTCCAGCACAGAAAACATCCTTGAGATATGCATTAACCCAGTGTCCACGAAGCCTGTACATCTTCATCAACCAACTGTCATCTTCTTCTTCTAACTGATATTTTTCACTCATCAGACGCCATCTTTCCTCACAAGTCCTTATATCGCGGGAGGTGTACCAAGCATGAAAATCGGAGACCATATCTTCTCCATACTTGTTTGCCATTGGGATTTGTTGCTCGGCAATATGTTTCCGCACATGCCAGAAACAGTAACGATGCCGAGAAGTTGGGAAAACAATCTTGATGGCGTCACCAATCTGCGCATCCTGATCAGTAATAATCAGCTTGGGTTCAACTCCATGCATGCACTTGAGCCATTTTTGGAATAACCAAACAAAAGTATCCCTCTGCTCATCAGCAAGCAAAGCACAGCCGAACAAAATTGACTGCCGGTGATGATTTACTCCAGTGAATGGAGCAAATGGCAAGCTCAAGTGATTAGTTCTGTATGTGGTGTCAAAAACGATCACATCACAGAAGGTAAGATACGAGGAAATAGCTCTTCCATCAGCCCAAAAAATGCTTCTCAGTGTGCCCGCGTTATCGACTTCACTTGAAAAGAAGAATTCTGGATCGGTCTCGGCTTTCTCTTGAAAATATTTGATAATAGCAATAAACTCATCACCGCAGTTATTTCTACATTGACGAGTGAAATCGATAACTTGTTGAGGGCGCACTTCTTCAAAGCCTTCTCCCTGGCTCATTGCATTCACAACGCGGGAAATATTTGAAGGCCGCATTCCAACATCAACCAGATTGCTCATAATGCTTCTGCTAATTGTTGAACGATGAGACTGGTGAGAGTAATGGTGATGTACCTTATCAGGGCTAGACAATTCATGTGAATGAGTATCAACAAATTTTGTGATAACCCAATATCGACTTGAGTCCGAAAATAAACGAAGACGGATATGCATCTCAGCAGGACAACCTACTCTAGTGTTAACTCGACGATGCACTGTAAGCCCATCTTGTCTTTTGTCACATAATTTCTTCAGACCTTCCTTGTTGCAGCAAAATTTTCTGCAAATAATCTCATGTGGAGGCTTCCGTGACTTATCTGTACCTTTTCTTCTCACGCTAAAACCTCTATTCCTTGCAAAAGAATTGTAGAAATTGTATGCTTCCATATGCGACAAGAACTGTTTCCCTAAAAACTTATCTGAGCTTCCAGACATTTCTCCATGTGCATTCATATCCTACCAAAAAAAATTACACCAATTAAATGAATAAAATATAAGTTATATAAATGCGACCAAGGTCGCATAACAGATGAAAAATAATTTACTTCTTATCAATTACTGCGACCAAGGTCGCAGTTAACCGTATGAGAAGAAATCTATATTACTTCTTATTCAAGACTGCCACCAAAGTCGCAGTTATGAAATCTATAATACTCCTTATTAAAGACTGCGACCTAAGTCGCAGTTATCAGTATGTGAATAAATCTATATTATTCCTTATTAGATCGCAGTTATCCGCATGTGAAGAAATCTATATTACTCCTTACTAAAGACTATGACCTTAGTCGCAGTTATCCGTATGTGAAGAAATCTATATTACTCCTTATTAAAGACTGCGACCTAAAACGCATACCCTAGAAAAAAAAGAATTCACAGCCGGAGATTATTTTCAAATAAGATTGCGACCGAATATTAAAACGGTCGCAGTACCTCATAGTCTAAAGAGAAAAAAAATCAATATTTCAAAAATTGTTTTTAAAATATATATAAACAATAAAAACCTGTTGATCGGCATGCAGAGATGTCAACCCTTCAAGATTTTCAATATTCTGAGAGAAAGTAGATCCACATGTAATATCTTCCAAATTAAGATCGTCGGTATACTGCTCAGACGTCGACATTAAAGCTTTTCGAAAAAAAAATTGATCTAAAAAGATTTTATATTTTCAGAAAAAAAGTTTATCGCAGACTGAAAAGATGAAACTATATCTTTCAAAAAGAGGTCAGGAAAATAGGGTGAAAAGTAATTTATATAGAATACCCTATAAAGAGCGGCAAAAAAAAGGGGGGAAAAATAATAATAAACAATAATCAAGGGAACGCTCTAAGAGTTGCTTTTCATAAGGGGTATTTGGTAATTTAACAGTCGCCTAAAAGCGTGCCGCAACTCAGTGACGTGACAATTTGAGCCACGTCAGCGCAGGCTGAGAGAGTTTTCTCAGCCTGCCGGCTGATATCCATTTTTCTCATATATATATATATATATATATATATATATATATATATATATATATATATATATATATAGGGAGCTGATTCTCTAAGAACGGTTCTCACGGATTTCTATGAGAACTTTCACGTGGGTCGTCGGATCTGATAGATTAAATCAAATAGCAGAGTTGGAGAGTGAAATGTACCTCACGGTTAAAATTTATCAAATGTGTTAGTTGCTCAAACCGAGAAAAGCCATTAAAAAAGAGTAATTATGAGTTGGTTCCCCACTATAATCTCTCCCTGTGTTTTCACTCCAATACGAATTAAAAATGAGTTGAAAGTTACTATTTATACCTAACAACTCCTCTATGAAAAGGCACTGTTCACCGTGACACTCTTAAGAGTTTCCTCTCTGAACCGACCAACCACAAAATCTCACTGAAATGAATATTGTAAAATAGAAATGAGAGGGCCAGTTGTGACGGCATGCACACGTAGGCCCCAGGTATAGCCCAGTTGAGCTGGTGACTAGCGTTGCGAGCGTGCGTGATCAATACTTGCAATGCAATTTGGGGTCAGAGTCGGATCGGGTTCTACCCGAACTGAACCGGACCACAAAATACATACTTTTAGATCCTTTGAAACCGGATCCAAATCCATGAAAACCCAAAGCTGCACCTGCGCCTCTAAAATCCGCCCGAGACCCGCAATAAATTACTTATCCAAGTAGGTATATTCTTATCCCCGTGACTTGAATAAGCTTAATAAGATTTAATGTTAACTTTAATCATATAACTTTTATCTTCAACAGATGTGTTTTTTTTGTTTTAAGAATGAAGTCTTGACTTTATATGAGACATCGTAACTGACCAAACAGTTGATTATTGAGACATTGAAACATAGTTCAATCCACCAGCTTGAGCTTGACCCATTGGAACTCGGTCCAAAACCCGAACCCCTCTGGATCCGACAAGCGGGATTTATCCCTTAAAAAGCCATCCGATTTTCAGGTTCGGGCTTAGAAAGCTCCAAACCCGCCGGCCCCGACCCGTATATTTTAAGCAAAAATTGTTTTTTGCACCCTTAATTTTATTCAAAGTTAACTTAATAGACCTCTCCAAGTTAGGTGGGTTTGAACATAAAAAGGAAGTATGTTAGGTGCAATTTTTTGCGTGAGTGATCAATAAAAATAACAAATCAAATCCTTTTTAAGGCACCCACATGGAGCATTACTCTTTAAAAGAGAAGTGCACTCAAAATAAAGTATAGAGATTAAATTGAAATGTGATGGATTATACTTAAAGATGTTGAAGGATAATTAAATACTTTGACAGGAGCTTTCACTCTCAAAAGCTAATATCATGAAAACCTTACTAGGCCCGGGCTTAACACGGTTGCGTTGATGAGACGGAGGAATCATGAATGAGAGATACTTTGGACATGTAGTCATTGTGGCCTTTTTTGGGGATTTGACTGACATGATAACATATTAATATCTTGATTATTAGAATAACATGGATAACATTATAGTACCAGGCTTTTGAAGGGTACAACACTAAATCTCGAGCCTCTTGCCTACTGCAAGGGGACTTTATCACTCTACAACAACACTTGCAAGAGCCCTTTTTCTCCCCTTCCTTCTTGCCTAATAATTTTTTTTTGTTTTGAGAAACAGAACAGAGATTACATTCCGGCCTATACGTACACACCAGTTACTAATTACTCAAGTTAAATTCTCTTATCTTATACAAGAAGTTTTTTTAAAATTTTTTTGTCTTCTTTTTCTCCTTCCTATTTGGTTAAGGGTGAAAGTGAGGAAGTGGTAATAGTTCCCTTTGAAAATTGAGAATTGGTTAGTAAGTTTTTCGGTGTTTGGATGTTATTGGGAAGTGTGGTTTGAAAAATGTTATGTCTTTTTCGGTATTTGAATGGTAATGTGAAAGCAGAAGTGGAAAAGTTGACCGTAAAATAATATTAAAATAAAATTTAATTAAGAAAAATAAAAAATGATCTGTAATTAGAATGCAAGTGAGATTTATATGATCAAAAAATTTACTGTTTTGTGCTATTACAAATAAGATTTATATGACCACAAAATTAACTGTGGTACTCTAGAAGTGAGGAAATGAATGTGTAAAAGAGAAAAGAGAAAAGGGAAAGAGATTTTCTTATTTTTCTTTTTCGGTGTTTAGATAGAGAGGAAAGTGAGCAATTATACTTCCTCATTTCCTTACTTCCGCTCACTTCCTTGCAACCAAACACCAAAGAAATGTTGGTAATATGAAGAATATATGTGAATCTTTGAATTGAATTACGGCTAGATCCGTTGATCGAATCAATTGGATGATGGTTGGAGTGTGTTCTCTTCCATTGGGGATAAACGTGGTATATTCACATGTTCAATTCCGACTTTGAATGAATGAGATATTCAAGTCTAAAGATTGCCTAATTCAAAGCCAAAATGGGACTAAAAATAGCTAAAGATATTTAGTCCCACATTGACCATGGGATGGAAGTTTGTAGTGTTTAAATAGAGAGAATTGGGAACAAAGGGCGTGCCCTTTGGGTACTTGGAGTTTTCGTGCGCGATTGGGAGGAAACCATGCTCGCACATACGCACGCGCGCACCGCCGCTGGCGGCGGCCGGCGCCGGGCCGGGCCGGGCTCGGGACCAGGTGCGGGAACGGGTTCCCTACTCGGCCTGGTTCTTTTTGAACCGGGTCTCACGGGTATGGGTTACGCGGAGCATACCCGCTCCGCTATCCGGATCCGAACCGCAGCAAGTGGGGATTCTGCAACTCAGTTTCCAAAGCAACTTTCAAGAGATTCTACAAAAATTCGTTCTGAAAGAGGACTCAGAAAATTTAACAGATTCTTTAGTAGAATTGTTGTCTGAATCTGGGACTTCAAAAGAAGAATATTCTTCTACTTTCCTTCTTCCTCTACAGCGGGTGCTCCTCCAAAGTAAAGGCAAATATTCTCCCGAAATTTGTCTTTGTCCCGCTGCTTCAATAATCCTGTGAAGGTACTGGTTAACTACGGTTCGACCATGAGGTGATTTGGTAGTGCTATCCAAATACCGTGAAGGAGTGTTGTATCTTGGGAGACCAGCGTCCAGTAACCCGTTAGCACCGGTGCGGGGGACGTAATTGTCGTAAGGAGATTCGCTTTAAGCGTACCTCACTCCTAGTACTGTATAAGTGAATTAATTTCTTTATACAGGGGATATACTGAATATTAGTATATTGAGACTGACTTATACTAGTCTAATTGGTGTTTAACTAAGGAAGGTAATTGAAAGGTGGTTCTTAAATTAAGGAACGTTCTATTCAACGGAAAACCTCCCACTTGATATTAACCGACCTGGCCAATTAGATCGGTGATATTTCAGTGATATTGATTAGTTGTCAGATTGATCCCAGAATCTAACAATCTTAAGACAATTATTATATTGAAGTTGAAAAACACCTAGAGGGGGGGTGAATAGGTGTAAGTGCTAATCTAGTGAACTAAATGCGCTAAATGCGGAAGCTAATGCAAATTTTGCAACACACTTAGTACAACACACAAGTGTAGCCGAATTCCCCGTGAAGGGCTCTGGACTAACTCCTCTTGATTCCCTTTGAATGAATTGAGGTGCTATGTGAAGCTCTTGTGGTTAAGTATAAGTGAGGCACACACACAAGCAAGCCAAGCATATAAGGATGAACAATATAAAAGATGCAAGGCAACACAAGCAATATATGATATGAATGAAGTATGATGCTTTGCACAATAAATGAGAGAGAGAGTTGAGAGATATTGGATCAAACGCAAACACAATGATATGTTTCGAGGTTCGAGCCCCTAACTCTACATCCCCGCCTACACCACCGTGTAGGATTTCCAATCCACTATAGGAGTACCGAACTCCTCTCTCAATGCCACCGAGGCAATACAACCACAATCCACCTCTACCGAAGAGGGATAAGGCCCGTAGCCAATACAACTCAATCACAATCACCTCTACCGAAGAGGGATCCAAACACCACTCCGATCAACCTCTACCAAAGAGGGATACACAAAAGCAAGGAGGGTTTACAATCTTGGAGGCTTAACCTCAAACAATCTCTCTTTTTCCACAAAAACAAGATCCTAATAGAATATGATAGGTGATAGCTCAAGTGTGGAAACAAGGTGTTTTTGGAAACAAGCAACAAAGAAAAACTACTTGGGAAATCTCTTGTAGATGATAGAAAATGAAAACCAATACAATATCCTAAAAACCTAGTTTTCTTTAATTTTTCAAAAACCCAAAACAACACAAAGATAAATCTTTTTGGCACAAAACTCTTTTTAAAACCCTTTTAAAACAGTAGAGAAAGTCTGAAAATTTTGGCTCTTAAAATCTTAGTTAAAACCAAGAAGAGATGGGGTATTATAGCCCCATCAGAAAACTAGCCGTTAGGCTGATCTGGCAGCCTGACAGGCTGCCGGTCGGCCGGCCCGGCAGACCGCCAACGGTCTGAAATATGACCATTGGGCAGACCCGGTCGACCGGCACGGTCGACCCAAACAAACAGAGAGCAGAGCTCTCAGACCCGGTCGACCCTGACGGTCGACCGTCCCTGTGTCTGCCAAACGTGCACAATCTGTGTACGTCGGTCGACCGGCCCGGTCGACCGACTTCATCCCAAGTCGACTTGGTCAGAAGACTAGTCGACTGGTTGAAGCCTGGAACAGAAAACTGGGTCAGAAAAACAGTTTAAAAATATTTTGAAAAATCTTTTAACTCTTCTAAAAATCCACAAAACTTATTTTAACATTTTATATTGAAACACAAACAAGTGATAAAAATTTCAAGACATATATCAATCATATCAATTCATTTTTTGAGTATTGCAAATTTTATCAAAACCAACACTTGTATTTTTATCAAACTTGATTTTTCAATACATGAATAAGATAGTCAAAATAAGTTTGTATAGGAAGTGTAAGCATGTATGTATAACTAGAATACATCTATTATACATATAAACTATTTAAACTTGTTTTGATCAATCTATTCATGAAAACAAATATCGGTTAAACTAAAAACCGAAAAACCAATATCCAAACATAAAACTTGTGTGTGTTGTGCACTTGAGCATATCAACTATACTAAGCTTTACAAATTGGATCTAAACACACTAACTAAATTAGGATACCTAAGTCTTCTTGATGACCTTCCATCTTCAAGTTGACTTGCTCCCAAACGTGATCCACAAAGTGCAAAGGAATGATCTTTAAGTTTTGGCACCGAATCACCATGAAAAGCTTCTAAACTCCTTGTTGAAGCTAATCACCAACTAATATCTTGGTTAATGATCTGAAACTTAAACAACACAAGATTATTAGTAAACATAACTACATGAGTTAATTATCATCAAAACTAGGGTGGAAAGCCTTTGGGCCAACAATCTCCCCCTTTTTGATGATGACAAAACTCATGGAGTTATATATGCATGGATTAAAGTTAAGCTTCAAAGAAGCTCCCCCTTAACTCATGCATAAAACAAATAAACATAAATATGCATGAATGATAATGCATAAACAAGATACTCTAGATACCAAATGAAATATTCAAAATAAAACATGCTCTAGAGATCAATTAACATTAAACTATATTAAACTTAATATATGCAAAAAAAACATAAATATGCATATATAAAATTCATAAACTCAAAATCTTTCTCCCCCTTTTTGTCAATCATCAACAAAGGGGTAAACAATCAAAACAATAAAATGAGGGTAAAAATCTTTCTCCCCCTTTTTGTCAATCAAAACAATAAAACAATGTTCTCTCCCTTTTTGTCTAAAAAACAAAAACAAGGTCAATAAGGGGTTACAATCAATTAGGATATCAATTGAAAATATGTCAATGAAGCATCTTGATACCAATTGAAAGTAAACAAGATCAATAAATGTTATATGCTATATACATTCATGAAGAGGAAGACGCTAAGTTAGCTTCCCTACACATATGCATTACATGAAGGAGGGATGTTAAGCCCTAATTCACATAACACACATTACGTAATGCATAAGAGGAGATGTGAAGCTCCCCCTACACACGTGTACCACATAAAGAAGAGATGTTAAGCTCTTCAATACAAGATACACTCATCATGAATCTATATGTAGAAGAGATGTTAAGCTCTCCTTGCATATAGTCAATATAAATTAAACTTTTGTATAATATATTTTTTTTAAAAAAAATTTTGAGATACCAATTTAAAATTTTCAAATAAACATCTTGATATCAATTGAAATTAACCATTATTATTTTCTATCATAAAGTAAGGGAGTAGAAATACAATTACCAATTGAAATATGAAATCGAATTTTCTCCCCCTTTATGAAATACCAACAAAAACTATTCGTAGGCTTGAAATAAGATACCAATTGAAAACTAAATCAATTGAAATAAAGTTGAAGCTCAAGTTCTAGCATAAACAAAATTTGTGCTCAAGATATAGAAATATAATAGCACAAATAAAACAAGTATATGTGTATGAAATAGAATGAGTACCAATCACCAATAGATGATACCAATTGAAAATATACATACACAAACACATATGAGTATACAAAAGGATCAAATTGATACCAATTGAAAGAGTTCAATGATACCAATTGACATAACAATAAAAGCATGGTATAACTCATATAACTACCTCCCATCTCATGCACAAGTTTAAAATGATTTTCAATATAAACATACAAGGCATGGACTCCCATCCAACCTCCCGTAAAGGGTAGTGGTTTTCAAAAATAGATTTGAAAAATAAGCTTTGTTTGAAAAACTCTACCAAAATGAAGAATACCGTAACTAGTTAAATGGAAAATCTTTTAAACTAGTACGAAATCCTTCAAGTAAGGAATAAATTAAAAATAATTTTCATAAAACACATGTAAATCACATAGCACTTAAAACACTCAATATTCAATAAAGTCCATACATGCTCATGAAAACATGCTCATGAGAAATATTTTAAAAATGGTGAGTGTACAAGTAATGTGTGACATGACATTATGAAATATTCAATTAAGCTCAAAATTTCTTGAAACAAGAAAACATGAAAATCATTAAAACTTATTTAATCTTCAAGGTATATGTATGTCTTATACAAATTAAGGCATACATACATATCCAAAACACAACGAGTCCACAAAATATATATGCATGAAGGCACGTGGCTCAAAAAGGATGTATATGTATAATAATAATTTGGATAAAATGGACATATACATGGAGTTAAACAAACACATGAAAACATGAATAACTAAATTTTCATTTAAAAACAAATTTTCATTTCAAGGTATATGTATGAATTGTCAAACATGAAGTATACATACATATCCCTAAACACAATTGAGTCCATATATAGATTTGCATGAAAGGCAAATGACTCAAGGGGTATACATGTATATCTTAAAGTTTGGCAAAATACACATATACATGAAGTGAAACACACAATCATAAAACAAATCCAAAAATAGGAATACAAGTTTAAAATGTATGAATCATCAAAACTAGACTATACTAGCACATCTAATGGTTCAAATAAGCAATCAAGCCCAAACATATATAGATTTATTTGTGGCCCACTATATGCACAAGTATATACCTAGTCTTAATGAAAACTAACATTCAAACATATATTCAAAACATGAAGCATCAAAAAATCAACATGATAAACTTAAACATGATTACTATGAATATCCACATGTTGTTAGATTTATGTTGTACATGATAGCTAATCAAATATGAGAACACAAAATAATAATCCATATTAAACATGAGTGTCTCAAATACCATACATGTATGTCAAGAATCTAATTAACATGGCATTTTCATACTAATCACTAAATAATGAAACATGCTATAAATAATGAATATTAAAAGCATGTAAACAATAAATAGGAGTTAGAAATCGTTACCAAAACCTAGAAGGCAACTCTTCTTGTCTCCAAAACATGGTGGTCCTCTCCACCAAACCTTCCCTTGAAAGTGATGCATCCAATTGATTTCCTTTAAGTACGGAACGCATCCACTCCAAGGTACCATCACTCTCACGTTATGTGAGAGCCCACACCTACACCAAAAACACGAGGGGTGGTCTTTTGTACCCATACTCTTTTGGGTCCATGGGGGTTAGTACCTTCTCTAACCCAAACAAAATTCTTTGCTAAATTTGAAGTATGTAATCTATCATAACAAAATTTAGCAAGGTGGCCCTTACGTCCACAATGTGTACAAGTGTACACATGAGCATACATTGTGTGATGGTGTCCGTGAGGAGCATGTGTATGCCGTGATGGGTGTGCATGCATAGGTGGAACTTGTTTCTTTCGAAACAAAGTTTTCAAACGTGTATGTCCCACAACACATTGGCTCAAAGTGGAACCCAAACAATCAACACTCTTCATAAGTATGGATATATCATTTTTAATCAAAGAAGAGGTGTGGCATGCAATAGGTGAAGTGTGTGATACTACCCTAGCATGGCAAACATGAGAAGAAATATCATTTTTCAAAGAATTATTTTTCTTTACACAAATATCTAATTCTTTTGTAATAAAATCTATTTCTCTTTCCAAAGAATCATTACTATTTTAAAAAAAATCTAATTTTCAGGATAAAAACTCATTTTTCTTCAACAAATCATCACAATCATTTTTATTTTTCAAAATTTTATTTTCTTTAAGTGCAAGATCAAGTTGAGACCTTAATGAATCACGTTCACTAGTAATCTCTTCCTTCTCTTGCAAAACCACATCAAGTCTAGCAATCAAATTTTTATTATCATGGTTAAGGCCTAGACTTTTCTTTTTCAACAAGTTATATTTTTCAATCAATTTTTCACAAACAATAGAAAGTTCTTCATTCAAGGTATGGGGATCAACATAATCATTTGAAGAACTAGCACAATCATCATTATCTAAGTGGGGTTCCGAAAGTACCTCAAGGGAGTCATTCCCTTGGATCATTAAGCATTGAGACTCGGATTCTCCACTAGACTCCTCCGGTTGATTTGGCAATTGAAGTTTGGAGGTGGTGGTTGTTGTCAACTTGTTCCACACTGCAAAGGCGGAATCAAGATTAGAAACATGCAAAAGATAATCTTTAGGTAGCGTGCTTCTAATGGCCTCAAGGGCTTGTGCATTGGCCCCTATATGCTTACTATCACTAAGGTAGGATTCCTTGGTAATGGCAAGGTAAACCTTATGTCCTAGGGTTTGTAAATAAACGGACATCCTAATCTTCCAAACAATGATGTTGGAAGGGTCAAAGCTAGGTGGGGTCATGAAGTCTATGGTAAACTATATGAAAGTGCAAATAAGCAAATGCAAACAAGATTAGCAAATAAATGGATCTCACTCCTAGGATGTTAAGCCTAAATATCAGGAGCACTAGCTCTGATACCAATTGAAAAACACCTAGAGGGGGGTGAATAGGTGTAAGTGCTAATCTAGTGAACTAAATGCGATAAATGCGGAAGCTAATGCAAATTTTGCAACACACTTAGTACAACACACAAGTGTAGCCGAATTCCTCGTGAAGGGCTCTGGACTAACTCCTCTTGATTCCCCTTGAATGGGTTGAGGTGCTATGTGAAGCTCTTGTGGTTAAGTATAAGTGAGGCACACACACAAGCAAGCCAAGCATATAAGAATGAACAATATAAAAGATGCAAGGCAACACAAGCAATATATGATATGAATGAAGTATGATGCTTTGCACAAATAAATGAGAGAGAGAGTTGAGAGATATTGGATCAAACGCAAACACAAGGATATGTTTCGAGGTTCGAGCCCCTAGCTCTACATCCCCGCCTACACCACCGTGTAGGATTTTCAATCCACTATAGGAGTACCGAACTCCTCTCTCAATGCCACAGAGGCAATACAACCACAATCCACCTCTACCGAAGAGGGATAAGGCCCGTAGCCAATACAACTCAATCACAATCACCTCTACCGAAGACGGATCCAAACACCACTCCGATCAACCTCTACCAAATAGGGATACACAAAAGCAAGGAGGGTTTACAATCTTGGAGGCTTAACCTCAAACAATCTCTCTTTTTCCACAAAAACAAGATCCAAATAGAATAGGATAGGTGATAGCTCAAGTGTGAAAACAAGGTGTTTTTGGAAACAAGCAACAAAGAAAAACTACTTGGGAAATCTCTTGTAGATGATAGAAAATGAAAACCAATACAATATCCCAAAAACCTAGTTTTCTTTGATTTTCCAAAAACCCAAAACAACACAAAGATAAATCTCTTTGGCACAAAACTCTTTTTAAAACTCTTTTAAAACAGTAGAGAAAGTCTGAAAATTTTGGCTCTTAAAATCTTAGTTAAAACCAAGAAGAGATGGGGTATTTATAGCCCCATCAGAAAACTAGCCGTTAGGCTGATCTGGCAGCCTGACAGGCTGCCGGTCGGCCGACCCGGCCGACCGCCAACGGTCTGAAATATGACCGTTGGGCAGACCCGGTCGACCGGCACGGTCGACCCAAACAAACAGAGAGCAGAGCTCTCAGACCCGGTCGACCCTGATGGTCGACCGTCCCTGTGTCTGCCAAACGTGCACAATCTGTGCACGTCGGTCGACCGGCCCGGTCGACCGACTTCATCCCAAGTCGACTTGGTCAGAAGACTAGTCGACTGGTTGAAGTCTGGAACAGAAAACTGGGTTAGAAAAACAGTTTAAAAATATTTTGAAAAATCTTTTAACTCTTCTAAAAATTCACAAAACTTGTTTTAACATTTTATATTGAAACACAAACAAGTGATAAAAATTTCAAGACATATATTAATCATATCAATTCATTTTTGAGTCTTGCAAATTTTATCAAAACCAACACTTGTATTTTTATCAAACTTGATTTTTCAATACATGAATAAGATAGTCAAAATAAGTTTGTATAGGAAGTGTAAGCATGTATGTATAACTAGAATACATCTATTATACATATAAACTATTTAAACTTGTTTTGATCAATCTATTCATGAAAACAAATATCGGTTAAACTAAAAACCGAAAAACCAATATCCAAACATAAAACTTGTGTGTGTTGTGCACTTGAGCATATCAACTATACTAAGCTTTACAAATTGGATCTAAACACACTAACTAAATTAGGATACCTAAGTCTTCTTGATGACCTTCCATCTTCAAGTTGACTTGCTCCCAAACGTGATCCACAAAGTGCAAAGGAATGATCTTTAAGCTTTGGCACCGGAATCACCATGAAAAGCTTCTAAACTCCTTGTTGAAGCTAATCACCAACTAATATCTTGGTTAATGATCTGAAACTTAAACAACACAAGATTATTAGTAAACATAACTACATGAGTTAATCATCATCAAAACTAGGGTGGAAAGCCTTTGGGCCAACAGAAGTTTCTTACTCTGTTCTGCTTGAACTTGCAGAAAATGTCTGAGACTAATCAAGATAGCTCTAACAAGGCACCAAACATGCAGCTACAAGCTTTGATGCCTACTCCACTTCCTCACCCGAGCCGGAGAAGCCAGAAAAATTTGATGGCACAGAATTCAAGAGGTGGCAACAAAAGATGCTCTTCTACTTGACCACTCTTCATCTGGCCAAATTCCTGCAAGAAGATCCACCAGAACCCGGAACTGATCGGGACTCAATCCTTGCAGTCGATACATGGACTCAAGGTGACTTCCTTTGCCGAAATTATATTTTAAATGGACTGGATGACTCTCTTTACAATGTCTACAGTCCTATCACAATGGCAAAGAAGTTATGGACCAGTTTTGACAAGAAGTACAAGACTGAGGATGCTGGTACCAAGAAGTTCGTCGTAGGACGATTTCTGGAGTATAAAATGGTGGACAGCAAGATTGTAATCAGTCAGGTGCAAGAGTTCCAACTTATCTTGCACGAGATAGAAGCCAAAGGTATGATTCTACCTGAAACCTTTTAGGTTGCTACTATCGTGGAGAAACTCCCACCTACGTGGAGAGATTTCAAGAACTACTGAAGCACAAGTGCAAGGAGCTGAAGTTGGAAGATCTCATTGTGAGGCTTCGAATCGAGGAGGACAACCGAAAGTCCGAGAAAAGGAGCAGTAAGAACTCCTATGAAGCCAAAGCCAATGTGATCGAAGACTCAAAGGGGTAAGCGTCTACTTCCAAAGGCTTAAAGCGGAAGAAGACTTTCCAGGAGTATAAAGGCAAGGTCCAAGAAGGCAAGAACATGCGCTTCAAGGGAACCTGTTACACCTGCAACAAAGAAAGGCATAAGGCGAATGAATGTCGCAGCTGTCTCAAAAAGAATAAGAAGAACTATCCACAGGCAAACTTGACCGACCATGCGTCGCCAAGCCTTTCAGCTGTGGTGTCAGAAGTGAATCTGACAACCAACATTAAGGATTGGTGGGTAGACACTGGGGCTACTTGGCACATCTGCTCTGAGAAATTATTATTCTCTGAATATCAAAAACTAGAGTAAGATGAGCAACTATTCATGGGAAACTCAGCCATCTCCAAGGTTGAAGGAAAAGGCAAGGTCATCCTGAAGTGGACATTTAGAAAAGAGCTTACGCTAAACGATGTGCTACATGTTTCAGATATCCACAAGAATCTGATCTCTAGATCAATACTTAGTAAGAAAGGATTTAGAATGGTTTTGAATCAGATAAATTTGTACTTACTAAGGGTGGGATGTATGTGAGAAAGGGTTATCTTATTGATGGACTTTTTAAAGCCAATGTTGCAGTAGTAGATAAAAAGTCTGTGTATTTGTACCCAAAGCTTATAAATAAAGAAAAATCTTCTGTTTATTTGCTCGAGTCTCCTACTTTATGGCATGCTAGATTAGGGCATGTAAATTACAAGTCTTTAAAGAACTTGTCTAATATAGGATATATTCCTAAACTCAATTTGGAAGAAATTCGCAAGTGTGAGATTTGTGTTGAGGCCAAGTTAGCGAAAAATTCATTTCACTTAATTGATCGAAATACAGAACCTTTAGGGTTAATTCATAGCGATCTGTGTGACTTGAAGTTTATGCCAACTAGAGGCGGTAAAAAGTATTTTATTACTTTTATTGATGACTGTACAAGATACTGTTATGTGTATCTTTTAAACAGTAAGGATGAGGTAATGAATATGTTTATAACATATAAAGCCGAAGTTGAGAATCAACTCAACAAGAATATCAAGATTCTAAAATCCGATAGAGGCGGAGAATATGAATCAATTGATTTTAGTAAGTTATGTACGAAATTTGGTATAATCCATCAAACAATAGCACAATATACTCCTCAGCAAAATGGAATTGCTGAACGGAAGAACAGAACTTTGAAGGAGATGGTCAATTTCATGCTCGTAAGTTCTGGAGCTCCGCAGAACTTGTGGGGGGAAGCTCTGTTAACTGCAAATTATATTCTAAACAGAATACCCCACAAGAAACTTGGTCTTATACCATTTGAGTTATGGCATGGAAGGACACCTTCCTACCATTACCTCAAAATGTGGGGGTGCCTTGCAAAGGTACTAGCACCATTACCTAAAAAGACTAAGTTGGGAGCAAAAACTATGGACTGCATATTCATAGACTATAGCTTGAATAGTAGTGCCTACAGATTTCTAGTCCATAAATCAGAAATACCAGATATTCATGTAAACATGATTATCGAATCTAGAGATGCTGTGTTCTTTAAAAACATCTTTCCATACAAACGGGAAACAGATAAGACTTCTGGAAAAGAACACATGAGATGGCATTCAGGGATGAAAGCCCCGAGGAACCGACTGTTAATGCAAAAATTAAACCAAGAAGAAGTCAGAGATCTAGAATCTCAAAATCTTTTGATCCAGATTTCATAGCATACGCTATTAAAAGCGAGCCTCAAACATTTAAGGAGGTTATGTCAACCCCAGAAGCACAAATGTGGAAAGAAGTTATAAATAGCGAAATAGAATCCATACTAAGTAATCATACTTGGGAATTGGCAAACTTGCCTCCTGGCAGTAAACCAATTGGGTGTAAGTGAATTTTCAAAGAAAATTAAAACCCGATGGATCTATCGATAAGTACAAGGTTAGATTAGTAGCCAAGGGTTATCGACAAAAGGAAGGACTTGACTACTTCGATACTTATTCACCAGTAACAAGAATAACCTCCATTCGGATGTTGATTGCAATTACAGTATTGCATAACTTAGATATCCATCAAATGGATGTCAAGACTGCATTTTTAAATGGTGAATTAAATGAAGAAATATATATGGAGCAACTTGAAGGATTTATAGTCAAGGGCCAAGAACACAAAGTGTGTAAATTGGTAAAATCCTTATACGGTCTAAAGCAGGCTCCAAAATAATGGCATGAGAAATTTGATAGTGTCATGATCAAAGATGGATTCACTATCAATGAATGCGATAAGTGTGTTTACACTAAAACAGTTAGAAATGCATGTATCATTGTTTAGTTTTGACATGAAGGATCTGGGGGTTGCTGATGTAATTTTAGGAATTAAAATCACCAGAACGCCAGATGGAATCGGTCTATCTCAATCTCACTACATGGATAAGATGATAGAAAGATTCAAGGATCATGGGGATAAAGGAGAATACAAATCCTTTTCTCCCACACGAACTGGAATACGCCAGTTGGAGTATTCTCATATTATCGGAAGTCTAATGTATTTGATGAATTACACTAGACCCGATATTGCTTACGCTGTAAGCAAGTTAAGCAGATAACTAGTAATCCTAGTGATCAATATTGGACTGCTCTACTACGTGTATTGGATTACGTATCACATACCAAGAATATGTCTTGAGATATGGACAGTATCCACCTGTACTTGAAGGATACAGTGATGCTAATTGGATTGCAGATTCTGAGGAATCAAAATCAACTAACGGATACGTATTTACTCTAAGAGGAGTAGCGGTATCCTGAAAATCTTCCAAGCAAACATGTATTGCCCGCTCCACTATGGAATCGGAATTCATAGCCTTAGATAAGGCCGGAAAAGAAGCAGAATGACTTCGACAATTTTTGAAAGATATACCATTATTATGGCAAAAGCTAGTGCCCGCTATATGCATACACTGCGATAATCAAGCAGCTATATCGAGGGCACAAAATATATACAACGGTAAGTATAGACATATTCATCGTAGACATAATACTGTTAAGCAGTTGCTCTCAAATGGAATTATCTCTATTGACTTTGTCTCGTCAAAAGATAATTTAGTGGATCTGCTAACTAAAGGTTTAAGTGGAGAGCGTATAAACTGCGCATCGAGGGGAATGGGTCTAAAAGCCTAACCTTACCGAGTCAGCTTAATAGAAACCTCACTTAGTGACTGGAGATCCCACGGACTAAGTTCAAGAGGAAAAACTAGTTATGATTGACTCAACAAGTAAGCACTTGGGAGTTTGACTCTAATTCATTCCTAAGGTGCACATAAGTGCTTTTTTACAAGTGAATTAAGGATAAGCTTAACGCTTTTAATGATGCCTATATCTTGTTACTAAACAAGTGGAGTAGAGTAGACTACTCTTAATAGGACGATCACCTATGTGAGTATAGAGTTGGGTCGGCTCTTTGGAATTTCTATGGAGGCTGCTATTCCGTAAAGATACTCTTTGAAATCAAGAATATCCAGGGTCAAAATGGACACAACCGAGAACCAAAGTTGATTTGAAAAGTCACTGTGTGAAGCTTGTTGACTTGGCTTATACTAACGGCTAACAGTTCAAGACCTAGTTCACTGATTAGCCAGTAAGTCCGATAAAGTTTTCGCTATGGAAGGTTCAAGACCTAGTTCACCTATCCTGATGCAGTTTCTTTTCTAAAGTACCTTTCATAATAGAGTCAGTCTCTTTGTGTGTTAATTCCTTGAATCTCCATTCATTGTGGGGGATTGTTGGGAATATGAAGAATATATGTGAATCTTTGAATTGAATTACGGGAGATCCGTTGATCGAATCAATTGGATGATGGTTGTAGTGTGTTCTCCTTCCATTGGGGATGAACGTGGTATATTCACATGTTCAATTCTGACTTCAAATGAATGAGATATTCAAGTCTAAAGATTGCCTAATTCAAAGCCAAAATGGGACTAAAGGTAGCTAAAGGCATTTAGTCCCACATTGGCCATGGGATGGAAGTTTGTAGTGTTTAAATAGAGAAAATTGGGAACAAAGGGCGTGCCCTTTGGGTACTTGGAGTTTTCGCGCGCGATTGGGAGGAAACCATGCTCGCACATACGCACGCGCGCGCCGCCGCTGGCGACGGCGGCCGGCCGGCCGGCGCCGGATCTGGGCTCGGGCACGGACACGGGCTCGGGACCGGGTATGGGTTACGCGAAGCATACCCGCTCCGCTATCCGGATCCGAACCGCCCCGCCCAACGGCTGTCTGTAAACCGTCGCGGCAGTTGGGCGGTTGGACGGTTGCGGCGGTTGAAACGAACCGTTGCAATGGTTCAGACCGAACCGTTGCAACTGTTGGTTGGGTTCGGACGGAAATACCCCTCCCGGAGCGCTATAAATAGCGCTCCGTTTTCTCAAATTACAACACACCAAACACAATCTGAGTTCTGTCTGAAGGAGATTCTCTTTCTCTCTCAGTCTTTCAGTAACTTTCAAAAAAAAGGGAAGTGGGAAATCAGTAACTCGGTTTCCAAAGCAAGTGGGGATTCTGCAACTCAGTTTCCAAAGCAACTTCCAAGAGATTCTGCAAAAATTCGTCCTGAAAGAGGGCTCAGAAAATTCAACAGATTCTTTAGTAGAATTGTTGTCTGAATCTGGGACTTCAAAAGAAGAATATTCTTCTACCTTCCTTCTTCCTCTACAGTGGTGCTCCTCCAAAGTAAAGGCAAATATTCTCCCGAAATTTGTCTTTGTCCTGCTACTTCAATAATCCTGTGAAGGTACTGGTTAACTACGGTTCGACCGTACGGTGATTTGGTAATGCTATCCAAATACCGTGAAAATACCATGAAGGAGTGTTGTATCTTTGGAGACCAGCGTCCGGTAACCTGTTAGCACCGGTGCGGGGGACGTAATTGTCTTAAGGAGATTCGCTTTAAGCGTACCTCACTCCAAGTACAGTATAAGTGAATTAATTTCTTTATACATGGGATATACTGAATATCAGTATATTGAGACTGACTTATACCAGTCTAATTGGTGTTTAACCAAGGAAGGTAATTGAAAGGTGCGTCTTAAATTAAGGAACGTTCTATTGAACGAAAAACCTCCTACCTGATATTAACCGACCTGGCCAATTAGATCGGTGATATTTCAGTGATATTGATTAGTTGTCAGATTGATTCCAGAATCTAACAGGAAAACCATAACTCAATCTTGAATCAAACATTTTTCATAACCAAAACTCTGATTTTATTATAGAATCAGGCCAACAACAAGCCCCTTTCCACATGAAATATAGTTATACTCATCTATACTACGCCTAGAAGGCAAAAGCTCTCATGTCCAAAATATATATAAATGAGAGTGTCATATTCTATCTTTCAAACATTTTCTAATTGGCTAAAAGTAGAAAACACACAGGCGCGCGCGCGCGCGCGCACACACACAACTGTTTTCATAAAGTATTGAAGAAGCATCACTAGGACATGAGTACTCATCGGCAAGCCCAAAGTAAGGCCAGAGTCCTAGATTCTGTGATCACTCTTTCATAGTTGGCATGTCATGAGCTAATACATTCACAAAAAATATGATTGGATTAATATATATTACTCCATGCTGGTCTTTGTTGGAGTAGACCCACAGTATACAATTTCTAAACATAACCACTCTTCCCAAGGACTGAATCCAATATTAGTTAGTTTGTGACTTTGTTTAATTATGAACGAATCTGATTAAAAGCTATCAACCTCTAAACTACTTGATTAAGTCTCTTGTGAGAGTACTCTTTACCCATTGGGGGGAATAATTAACAAAATCTTTGCACTAATCAATTCATGCACACACGCACGTGAAAAAGATTCAAAGGTTTCGAGCCCCTCGAGGCATGCACACGTGCATGCCCATGATGGTACGTGGTTGGAGTGATTTCCAAATAGGTCACACTAGGTTTAAATTGTAGGGAATGCTGTAAAATTGATAGATTTTTCTTTTCTATATTTAGACTCTCAAATTATAACTAGCTTTATTAATTTCATATTCGAGAACACTTAGATATCGTAGAATTTTCATAAATTTATTCTCTCAAATTTGTTGAGCCATGTCAAATTTATCATCTTTCTTCTTGAAACTATAACTTATTTATCGCTCTCCAAATTTATCATTTCTTGTTGTTAAAGGAACTGAAGCACATAACTATGGCAAGTGACTGATAGAGGAACAAGATGGTCGTAGCATTATTTTTTAGTCATGTTAGTGAAATACTACGATTATCAATATTTAATATTCTAAATCAAATAAACTATTTTAATGTGTTTCAAATGGTGTGAAGGGCCTAATAATGGATTATTTGGAAATGAAGAACAAATATAAACAAATATGAAAATAAGATTGTTTGATTGGTTAATGTCAAAAAACCGTTAAATTGATATTGTGCTTAATATATGAGCTTTTACAACGGTTCTTCAAAGAACTGCTAATAAGTTATGGCGGTTATTAAATCTAAAAGTAAAATTATCTAATTTTTTTTAAATTTCAAAATTGTCACCACTTTTTTTTAATCACGTCAATTGTGACTCAAAGGGACATGAAATGGGGGACGTGGAAGCTCATTTCTGTTGTAGTGTTTTCAACTACAACTCTCTCTTCAAAAATATTAAGAATTCTTGTTACCACATCTAGTATGGTATAGAAATTGCTAATCCATTGGTGAGTTTTGTTGTTTTCCTTTCTTTTTCTTCTGTTTTGAATTAATAAGATAAGTTGAGAGCCAGTATCCTCTCTATAACACACGCTCTAACTAACCATGCAAATTTATTCTAGTATTTCGTATCTGATCTCTGATCATCTTTTTTATTTTACAAATATTCTAAAGAAAGTCGTGATATTCAAGCTTTGAGTCCACAAACCTAAAGTGTGCATTTTCAATCTAGATCAATAGAACATTAACAGAAAAAAACAGTGGAGAGATTTTCTCGTTTCTTTATTGACTTCGACTACAGTCATTGGAACCAAGGTCCATAGTATTTCTCTAGGATTTGTCCATCCCTCTCGATCTCGGTCCTGCAAATCGAGGTTCATCAACTCGCACGTATTCCAGTATTTGGATTAGTATATTTCCCTAAAATTTAGCCTTTTCCTCCTCCAATCACTTACCTTGCTCAGAATCTCCCCCGTGCTCACAAACCCACTCCCAATGCACCATCATGGCCTGAGATCTCAGCAACTGCAGACCCAAATGCTCTCTGCACATATGATTCAGAGAAAGGGTCAGTAAGTGAGCTGATCAGAGACCAGTGAAGCAGTCAAAAGTAAAAAAGTGAAAGGGAAAAAAAAAAAAAAGGCTCAGCCCTTTTCATCAACCTCATCAGTCATTGATACAGTGAGTGAGAGAGATTTTGCACCCAAGACTTGAGATTTTGTCCATCATTGCCCTGAGATTGTAGGCCGTGCAAAAGTAGAGACACTAGCGGGGAGAGTGGAATTATCTTTGTACCCATACACCCACTAATGTCCCTTCTTCACACATATTATTGTGTACTAAAAAGAAATTGTCAATTTCTTTTTGATCTTTGCAGGATTGGTTTGTTCAGGAAGAAATATTAGATTGGTTAATCTGAAATCTAAATTCAAAGTTGATAAAATTACTGAATTTGTACTTTCAAATGGATCTTAAATTCACCGTGAACTTGGATCATGTGGGGGTAATTAATGAATTGATGAGTGAATCTTACAAGACCCAACACGTTTGCACCCTTTAGTTGATATCATAAAGCAATCAGAATATTAGAGGAAGAAAATTCTGTCTCAGACGCGATTGCAACTTGAGCATTCAAATTTTGTTGTCACTCTTAATTAGCTGCTACCATTATTATGGTATTAACACCATGTCTTATTCCTCTTCCACCACTGTCACCTTTTTTCTTTTGCTCATCCTCGCTAGTCCGTCCTCTACACCATTCATCTTTTTCATCGCCCCTCTGATTTATGTTCGCAATCTCTTCCTGCCTCTTGGTTTATCGTTAACACCACAAACTCTACCATTACATACCATTGTCACTACTGTTGCACGCGAGTCAACAACCAATGGAGAATCCACCAAGAGAGATAGACGCGCCGGAGAAGTACCCACACTACAAGAACAGAGAAACAAGAGAAAAAGTAAGGCAACACAATATTTAATGAGGTTCGACAATTTGCATATGTCCTCGGGATGAGAGAGAGAGAGAGAGAGAGAGAGAGAGAGAGAGAGAGAGATTTATTGATTCAACAATCAATTACACTTGTTCCTTATTTCAAGAAATTTTCAAGGGAGATTTTCAGTGGGATACAATTCATGAGGGCTCTAACCAATATTTATGGCCAGAGAGTCTCAGGGATTTAGGAAACCCTGAATAAATTTGACCCCAAAACAGAAAGGAGTCCGAATCCTGAAAGGAGAACAGGACGTGTCTGTCGGTCGACCACTGTCCTCGGTCGACCGACCTGGTTGACTAGGACCAACCGAGAGTTATGCCTTTCAGTTGGTCGACCACTCAGGTCGTCTGTTCCTTTGCCACGGTCGACCGAGTGGTTGACCGGGCCATGTCTGTGCACGTCGTGCACACCGGTCGACTGGGTGGTCGACCGCATTTTGTCTTGGCCTGCAACGAGATCCTGTTCTTACTCCTTTTGACTTCCGATCTCTGTGCTATCATCCGAATGAGTTTAAAAAACTCTTTCAATTCCTTTTATCTCATATCTCCTCTCTCCCTATAATTCTCCACCTCGGTGAAGATTTTTCAAATTTGAGCCGAACTTCAACAAACATCTGGCGAAATCGACACATGATCTCGGCGAAATCGACACACGATCTCGGCTTGAGCGCTTCGAATGAAATCGACATACGATCTCGGCGAAATCGACACACGATCTCGACTTGGCCAACAGACGAAACCTGTTCTTTCAAACGAATCGTCAGAACGTATACAATTGATTTCCACTGATCTAACCTGATCTAATTGAGTTTGTCGTTGCCACCTGCAACTCTCACCAAACTCCAATATCAATTGTAAGCTTCTAATTTCAGCTCAGTTATCCAAACAGAATGCACCATACATGCCTTCCCATCTCTCCACATGAAGAGAATGAACGTGTTTACAACTCAGCAATTTCATAGAACTCTATTCCAAATGACCTCAAGAAGAATCCATCATGAGCCAACACTGACTCTCTAACTGACTTGCTCTTTCCAGTCCATATGTCTTCAAGATGGCCCAGCTAAATTTGAGTAGAGCAACCCAAACACCATCATCGGCTTCAGAAAACTGATGCACACCCCTTTATGGAAGCTTAACTATCTTCACACCAGAAGATTAAATGTTCATTGAGATCACAACACTTCACCTCTACGTGAAGTCCAACCCTTCACTTCTACGTGAAGTCCAATTCTTCACCTCTACGTGAAGTCCCAATCAGCTTCTTGAGAACCCAAATACACCAAATAACTTCATACGGGTTGCATCACCAAATAGCTGCGCCTTTATGGTTGCCTATGTACCTTGCCCAAGGGATCAAACCAACCGTAGTTTATTGAAACGAGCTCCATCAAGCTCAAGCACTTGTGACTGAATCTTCAGCAGCGAACCGACCTGGCTGAGTCATATGAATCTCCTTACTACCGTCATGGAGAACAACTACCTTCAACTTGAGTTTGTTACGGTAAAAAACTTGAGATTCACGCTTCTTTACCCACTTTCATGGTTTATCTTGGTTTCAATTGCTGCAAATAATTTGACATTCTCATCAATATCTTCAATCTGTTCAGCATCAAAACTGGCTGTTGGCCCAAAAGGTTACACTCTCCATTTATTGAGTTTTGATGATGACAAACCAAATTAGTGCTATTTGGTACTAATGAGTTTGTTTAAGATAAGTTTCAGGTTAGTACCACATTTGGAGGCCATTGCTTAGCTATTGCAACAACTTCTAGGTTTCATGAAGCAAAGAAGGCATATTGCATATCAAGGAAGGAACATAGAAGAAGGGGCTCTAGCAAGGCATAGCATGGCCCAAGACTTGAAGATTGCTCAACAAGATTTGTTTTTAGTTTTATAGGTTTAGAATTTTGTTAAAGAATGATGGATAGGTTTGAAGCTCAATCACACACGTTTTTGCGCACATATTGTTTCTAAGATGATTTTCTATAAAATGTACAAAAATATTTTGATACAAAATCCTCTGCCTACAAATCAATTTTTATGTTTTATACTTATTACTATTTAAAGATATTTTTCATAAAAATCAAAGTCTTTTCAAAATTGTGGTTTAAACCTGACTTTTGACCTGAGCCGGTCGACCGCACCAGTCGACCGTGCCTATGTCAGTCGTCCGGTCGACCGGACTAGTCGACCGAGGTTCTGGCAGATGCACGTATCAGTGTGCATGTCTGCCGGTCGACCGGGCGGTCGACCTGACTGCAATGGCTTTGCTCTCGGGTTTGTTGGGTCGACCGGGCGGTCGACCGGTTGCCTGTAACGGCTCTATTTTTGTATAGGCGGTCGACCTGACCGGTCGACCGGACTAGCCGTTGAACAGTAAACGGCTATTTTTTGGGCTGTTTTAATTTTTGTCTTTTTGTATTTAAAATTGGTTTAAGGGATATATTTCAAATCTAATACTCTCTGATTAATCCTAATTATGTTTTATCCCTTAACCCTAGCCCTCTCCTATAAATAGGGGTGTTTGGGGAGAGATTCTTTACAACATTTTATTACAAGAAAATTCAAAAGTTTAAGGCATTCAAAAGAGCTTTGTTTCTTTGTTTTTGTGCTGAAATTCTCTCTCATTTTCTGAAGTGGTTTTTGAAATACTCTCTGATTTAATTTTCTTTCTTCACTTACAACAAGAGCTTCATTCCTACTTATTGTTCTCTAAGGACCTTTTGTAAGGGAAGAGACATTTGAAAGAGAGAGTTTGTGGTCTTTTGACTACTCAGAAATTGCTTGTAATTGAGATTGTGGAGTTGGGTACTCCGGTGTAATTGTGATTTCTTTGTGATAGTGGAAGTAGCTAGAATCCTTCTGGGGAAGGCGGGGAGTAGAGCTGGGTGCTCGAACCTCGATAACATATCCTTGTGTTTGCGATTGGTTTACATTCTTGCACTCCTTTACATTACTTTACTTGCACTTATTACTTGCTTATCATCATCATTGCTATATTTACTTGCTTTCATTCATATTGTGAATCTTGTGTGGTGATTGTTACATCTTAATTTTTAATTTGTCCATTGATTAGCATTATCACTTATTCACCCCCCCTCTAGGTGATTTTCAATTGGTATCAGAGCTTGGACTCTAGGTTTTGGCTTAACATCCATAGAGAGATCCTTAAAATTTGCTAATCAACATTTTCATTCATACATTCATACACTAGTAAACATGGCCGATAACATTAAAACCCCTCCTAAATTTGATGGACTTAATTTCCCTATTTGGAAGGTTAGGATGACTATATTTTTGCAATTTTTGGGTAGCTTAGTGGCCAAGTCCTTGACCAAACCCTATGTAGCACCCGATGGTGATGAGAGCACTTGGACCGACTTCAACTTTAGAGAATATGAGGCTAACTCCAAGGCCCAAAACTCCCTATTAACCGCCTTGAATGAGGATGACCTTACACGGGTAATTCATTGCCAATCCGCCTATGAGATTTGGCAACACTTATTGGTCAATAAAAACGAAGGGACTTCACAAGTCAAGAGAGCTAAGATAGATCTCTTGAGGTCCCAATATGAGTCATTTAAAATGATTGATGATGAGTCTATTGATAGTATGATTACAAGGTTTACTAAAATCACTAATGGTCTTTCTTCCTTAGGTGATGACATCTCCAACGATCAAAAGGTGCGGAAAGTGATTCGGGCTCTTCCATCTTCATGGGAGATAAAGGCCACCACCTTAAAAGAATTGAACGACAAGGACGAGATGGACCTCATTAGTCTCATTGGGAACCTAAAGACCTATGAGATGGAGAAGAAGGCAAAGAGGAGAGAAGGATCATTTGCTACAATTGCCGCAAACCCGGACATATCATGGCGGATTGCCCGGAGTTTAAGAAGAAGATGACTTTCTCCTTCAAGCCAAAGAAGCCGGAGGAAAAGAAAGCTTACAAGGCAACGTGGGATTCGGAAAGCGAGTCCGAAGAAGAGGTGGATACGGCGAACATGTGTTTCATGGCAAACACTCCTAAGGTAACCCCTCAATCTTATGATGATGAAGATGATGAACTAAGTAAGGAAGTTCTTATACATGCCTTTGTTGAACTTTCTGAAACTTATGACAATAAAAAGATTGAATGTTTTAAATTACAAAAAGAAATTGCTTTTCTTAAAAATCAACTTGCTATGGTTTCTAAAGAAAAAGATGATATTTCTTCTAATCTTATTTCTATTCAAAATGAGTTTAATGCCTACAAGGTTTCTTGTAAGGAAAAATCTCCTATTGTTGATGAAAAAGAAATTTCCTCTTTAAAAACTAAAATGGTTGATTTTGAAAAAGTTTTGAAAGATTGTGCTTTTAACACTAAGAAACTTGAAGAAAAGTTTTCCAAAAAGCACACCTCTCATGCTAAAAATTCACATGCTCACACTACACATGCTAAATCTTTTCATGCTCATAACTCTCATGCTCACAAATCACACACTCATTATGCTTTCAAATATGGTAGTGTATATAAATGCACATATTGTGATAAGAATGGACATTTAGCTAAATTTTGTTATGACCAAGTTAATAGATCAAATAATCTTGTTTGGGTTAATGAAACTAACCCCCTAGGACCCAAGAAAATGTGGGTACCAAAATCAAGTCCTAAATTATTTGATGTAGGTACACACCAAGGCTCCAAGACGTAGGGAGCGGTGGTACCTTGATAGTGGTTGTTCAAGACATATGACGTGGGATATCAACAACTTCACAACCCTATCAAGGTACATGGAAGGTGGCTCCGTCACCTTCGGGGATGACTCCAAAGGAACTATCATCGGTATAGGTAACATTCAAATTGGTGCATCTCCTATTATAGAGAATGTTGTTTTGGTAGATGGTTTAAAACATAATTTGCTTAGCATTAGTCAACTTTGTGACCGTGGACTTAAAGTTGTTTTTGATGATTCTTCTTGCAAGATTTTTGATGTTAAATCCGATGATTGTATTCTTACCGGTTTTCGTGATAATAATGTTTATATCATTGACATGCTTAATTTAGATTGTTCTACTAAATGCTTGAATGCTTTTGATGAAAATTCTTGGCTTTGGCATAGAAGATTAGGACATGCATCTTTTGACCATCTTACTAGAATTAATTCTAAGGATTTAGTAAAGGGTATACCTTACTTGAAGTTTGAGAAAGACCGCATTTGTGGTGCGTGCCAACTTGGGAAACAAACCAAGTCTTCCTTCAAACCAATTAAGGATATCATGACTACTAGGCCCTTAGAACTAATTCATATGGATCTTTTTGGACCAACACAAACTAAAAATTTAAATGGTAGTAGATTTGCATTTGTTTTAGTTGATAATTTTTCCCGTTTCACTTGGGTTTTCTTTTTGCAAAGTAAAGATCAAACATTTTCTCATTTCAAAATTTTTCGAAAAAGGGTTGAAAAAGAAAAGGGTTTTTCGATTTTGAGAATAAGGAGTGATAGAGGTGGTGAGTTTGTTAACCAACTCTTCATGACTTATTGTGATGAAAAGGGAATCAAGCATGAAATGTCTTGTCCTAGGACTCCACAACAAAATGGAGTAGTAGAAAGGAAAAATAGAACACTTCAAGAGATGGCTAGGACAATGATAAGTGAATATGACCTCCCTCAATATTTATGGGCCGAGACCGTAAACACCGCATGCTATATTTCAAATCGTATTTATGTGTGTAAGAATTCTTCCAAAACATCTTTTGAAATGTATCATTCTAGAAAACCTAATGTTGCATATTTTAAAGTTTTTGGATGCAAGTGTTTTGTTTTAAATACTAAAGAGAATTTGGGTAAATTTGATGCTAAGGCTTATGAAGCTATCTTTGTTGGATATTCTTCTACTAGCAAAGCATATAGAGTTTTTAATAGATCTTCACTTACTATTGAAGAAACCATGCATGTTAAGTTTGAAGAATCTAATGTGGTTGTTGAGAATGTTGTAGAGATTGAACCATTAGGTGAAGACATGGAGAGACTATCCTTGAAGGACTCACCCGCTCAAGAAGAAAAATAAGAATCAATTGGTGATGTTCAAGAGGATAAAGAGGAAAGCTCTCAACCGCTTCCTAAAACTTGGAGATACGCTACAAATCATCCTAAAGAGCTCATCTTGGGTGATGCATCTAAAGGAGTCACAACGCGCTCCAAACTCCATGACCTATGTGATAACTTTGCTTTCATTTCTCATTTTGAACCCAAAGGCATTCTCGAAGCCGAGACGGACCCATATTGGTTGCTTGCCATGCAAGAGGAACTCAATCAATTTGAGCGCAACCAAGTTTGGCACCTTGTTCCTAAGCCCCACGATAGACCAATAATTGGTACTAAGTGGATCTTTAGAAACAAGATGGATGAGTCCGAAAATGTCATTAGGAATAAAGCTAGATTAGTGGCCCAAGGTTACACTCAAGTTGAAGGAATTGACTTTGAGGAGACCTTTGCACCCGTAGCACGGCTTGAAGCCATACGGATGACACTAGCTTTTGCATCTTTCAAAAATTTTAAACTTTTTCAAATGGATGTGAAAAGTGCATTTTTGAATGGTTTTATTAATGAAGAAGTTTATGTTTCTCAACCTCCCGGTTTTGTTGATCATGTTCATCCCGATTTTGTATTCAAACTTGATAAAGCTTTATATGGATTGAAACAAGCTCCTAGAGCTTGGTATGAAAGGCTTTCTAGTTTTCTAATTTCAAATAATTTTGTTAAAGGCAAAGTAGACACAACTCTATTTACTAAGCATGTTGATAATGATATACTAATTGTGCAAATTTATGTAGATGATATAATTTTTGGTTCTACTAATGAGCTTTTATGCAAGGATTTTGAAAAGGTCATGCAACTTGAATTTGAAATGTCTTCAATGGGTGAGCTCAATTTCTTCCTTGGACTCCAAATCAAGCAATTGCAAAACGGAACGTTCATAAGTCAAGCCAAGTACGCAAAGGAACTCGTAACGAAGTTTGGACTTGAAGGCTCAAAGACTTGCAACACTCCCATGGCAACTACAACCAAGCTTGATAAAGATGACCAAGGTAAAAATGTTGATATTAAATTATATAGAAGCATGATAGGAAGTCTTTTATATTTAACGGCAAGTAGGCCGGATATCATGTTTAGTGTGTGTCTTTGTGCTAGATTTCAATCGTGTCCTAAAGAGTCCCATCTTATTGCGATAAAACGCATTATTCGTTATATTAAGGGCACTATTGGGATGGGTCTATGGTATCCAAAAATCGGAGATTTCTCAATGACGAGTTATTCGGATGCCGACTATGTGGGTTGTAGAGTAGATAGAAAGAGTACTAGTGGGACATGTCAATTTCTTGGTAATTGTCTTGTTTCATGGTCCTCTAGGAAACAAAATTCCGTAGCACTCTCAACCGCCGAGGCGGAGTATGTTGCCGCGGGGGCTTATTGTGCACAAGTCCTTTGGATGAAACATACTCTCCTTGATTTTGATTTGCATTTTGATCATATAAAAATATTTTGTGATAATACTAGTACTATACACATGACTAAGAATGCAAATCAACATAGTAAGACCAAGCACATTGAGATTAGATATCACTTTCTTAGAGATCATTTTGAGAAAGGAGATATAGATATTGATTATGTTTCTACGGATTTGCAACTAGCCGATATTTTCACTAAACCTCTTGATTTTGCTAGATTTTCGTTTATTTGTGGAGAACTTAATGTTTGTATTATTGATTAAACATGTGATTCCTAACCCTTTTTGATGTATGACAAAAAGGGGAGAATAAGTTAGTACATGATAAAAATAAATTTATATGGTCTTGATTCCATATGAGTTTATATGAGTTTATATATGTTTTTGTTGTCTTGTTTTGTTTTCATGCGTCTTGAAAATTCTTGTGTTTTGTTAGTATGTGATTTTCATTATTGTTTCAATTGGTTTAAATTAGTATCAAGAGAATATATGTTTTTTTTTATGTTTTCAACGAATTCTTGTGTTTTGAGTTTAAATGTTTTCTTTATATAGCATAATTTGAGGGGGAGTTTTCTCCTCCCCTATATTTTTATCTTGTAGCCTATTTGTTTTGTCATCATCAAAAAGGGGAGATTGTTGGCCCAAAAGGTTACACTCTCCATTTATTGAGTTTTGATGATGACAAACCAAATTAGTGCTATTTGGTACTAATGAGTTTGTTTAAGATAAGTTTCAGGTTAGTACCACATTTGGAGGCCATTGCTTAGCTATTGCAACAACTTCTAGGTTTCATGAAGTAAAGAAGGCATATTGCATATCAAGGAAGGAACATAGAAGAAGGGGCTCTAGCAAGGCATAGCATGGCTTAAGACTTGAAGATTGCTCAACAAGATTTGTTTTTAGTTTTATAGGTTTAGAATTTTGTTAAAGAATGATGGATAGGTTTGAAGCTCAATCACACACGTTTTTGCGCACATATTGTTTCTAAGATGATTTTCTATAAAATGTACAAAAATATTTTGATACAAAATCCTCTGCCTACAAATCAATTTTTATGTTTTATACTTATTACTATTTAAAGATATTTTTCATAAAAATCAAAGTCTTTTCAAAATTGTGGTTTAAACCTGACTTCTGACCTGAGCCGGTCGACCGCACCAGTCGACCGTGCCTATGTCAGTCGTCCGGTCGACCGGACTAGTCGACCGAGGTTCTGGCAGATGCACGTATCAGTGTGCATGTCTGCCGGTCGACCGGGCGGTCGACCTGACTGCAATGGCTTTGCTCTCGGGTTTGTTGGGTCGACCGGGCGGTCGACCGGTTGCCTGTAACGGCTCTATTTTTGTATAGGCGGTCGACCGGACCGGTCGACCGGACTAGCCGTTGAACAGTAAACGGCTATTTTCTGGGCTGTTTTAAATTTTGTCTTTTTGTGTTTAAAATTGGTTTAAGGGATATATTTCAAACCTAATACTCTCTGATTAATCCTAATTATGTTTTATCCCTTAACCCTAGCCCTCTCCTATAAATAGGGGTGTTTGGGGAGAGATTGTTTACAACATTTTATTACAAGAAAAATTCAAAAGTTTAAGGCATTCAAAAGAGCTTTGTTTCTTTGTTTTTGTGCTGAAATTCTCTCTCATTTTCTGAAGTGATTTTTGAAATACTCTCTGATTTAATTTTCTTTCTTCACTTACAACAAGAGCTTCATTCCTACTCATTGTTCTCTAAGGACCTTTTGTAAGGAAAGAGACATTTGAAAGAGAGAGTTTGTGGTCTTTTGACTACTCAGAAATTGCTTGTAATTGAGATTGTGGAGTTGGGTACTCCGGTGTAATTGTGATTTCTTTGTGATAGTGGAAGTAGCTAGAATCCTTCTGGGGAAGGCGGGGAGTAGAGCTGGGTGCTCGAACCTCGATAACATATCCTTGTGTTTGCGATTGGTTTACATTCTTGCACTCCTTTACATTACTTTACTTGCACTTATTACTTGCTTATCATCATCATTGCTATATTTACTTGCTTTCATTCATATTGTGAATCTTGTGTGGTGATTGTTACATCTTAATTTTTAATTTGTCCATTGATTAGCATTATCACCTATTCACCCCCCCTCTAGGTGATTTTCACTGGCTACATGCCAGTGTCATATCCGATGAAGTCCTCATTGATACCGAATCAACAGGAGGTGGTGGAGTAGCATTAACCTCCACCCGCTGCGATACTTCCTTGGTCTTGATCCTCTCCACCTGCTGAGAGACGGTAGACTTTAACACTGAAGTCTCATCAAATGTGACATGCTGACTCAACACGATATTCTTGTTTTCGGGGTCCCATAACCTGTAAACTTTCATATTTCTTTTGACTCCCAAAAATACAAACTTCATTTCTCGCGGATTCACCTTGCCATCTTTGGCACTAAAGTTGCCGGACTTTCAAATTCTCGCAGCAAATCATGACCTTGAGTAGCTTTCCCAGACCAAACTTCTAGTGGAGTTTGTAGGATACATAAACAATGGCAACACAAACCTAAAACAAAGATGAAAAGCGTTTAATAAACTTTTAATAACAAAAGTAAACTACTTGCAGGAAAGGAAAATATGGACATAATAAATCTCAGAAAAGAAATGCAAACACAAACATGAGAGATATTATTCTGGTTCGGTCTTTGTGACCTAAGTCCAGTCCCCAAGCAACCCGCTTGAGATTTTTCTTATCCTGATTTTGATACACCCCAAAATAACTCCTTATACACCACTTGATAAAACAACCTTTGTCAAATCTGTACAACTCTTCTCTACACCAAGAAGACAACAACTCTTGTACACCTCTTCTCTACACTAAGAAGATACTCTTGTACAACTCTTCTCTTTGAATGATTATAGTAAATCCTATAAGCCTTAAAAACTTATATGTGATCGTGAACAAAGTCTCTTATAGGTGGAATCTCAGAATTCTTCACAATGAAATTTGGAATTGTGTGAAGAAATGAAAGTAGAAACTAGTTTTCAGAAAAACAGAAATTTTCAACAGAGTTTAGACAGAAAATTAATATTTTGAATTGGTGTTAAACATCTTAGGACAACATCCCTACTAATAGGTGGAATTTATGGTCAGTTAGGGAAGTTATCAACTCAAATTTGAATATCAGAACGTTGGATAAACACCAGAATATCAATACCTGATTAACAGTCAGAAACTACTGTTAGTCAACTAGGGTATGGAGGGTAGTCGACTAATAGAACAAGTTTTGCCTGGGTTAGTCGACTAGACAATATATCAAGTCGACTACATCAAGACTGATACAGAGTAACAAGTCTCTGAAAACTAAAATTAGTCGACTAGCAGAGAGTATAAGTCGACTACTATTGGTTACAGTCAACAAATAGAGAGATGATATATATCTGTAGAAGGATTTAGTTAACTATAAAAAGGAGCAAGTCGACTAGAGGGTATGTTTGTCGACTAGACTAGGGGATAAGTTGACTATATGACTATATTGCGTATGTAATCAAGGCTTTTAACAATCTATAAAAAATACACAAAAATAGCCAATATTCTTGAGTAGTCTTGAGCAATTAGAACTCAGCACTACCTTTTGAGATAGAGCTCTAATGTATCTGCATCACAAATGTTATCATCAAAATCTAAGTTCCAACATTAGAATTTCTTAAAATATAATGTTTTGCTTAAAAGAGAAACTATTTCTTTAAATTCTAGAACTTCAATTTTAGATAGAGAAATGTCAAGTTTCAAAGTTAAGTATGAAGAAATTTTGAAAAATGTGACAACATTTAATAAAGAAAAAGAAAAATTAAATGATTTATTGTCTTATCAAAAGATATCAAATAATCATTTTTGTCTTGGATTTTTAAAAGATAAGTTTGAAAAACTTACACATGTTGGTTTTGGATTTTCAAAACATACTGTTGAAAAATCTACACATATTTTTGAAAAGAATTATAATCCATATAATTCTTTTGTGAAAAGAAATACTGATAATATTTCAAGAAGAATTAAGAATAAATAGATATGGATTCCTAAAAATTTAAGTATTGTGGATAAAAATGCTTATATTGCATTATATATACATCATGTATGTAATTCTTGTGATTATATTTATACTAACAAATGAAAATCAAATTCAAATTGGATATGGATTCCTAAAGGTTAATTGGTTTTGACCCTATTATGATTGGTACCATTCAAATATTAATCTTTTAGGTACCATATAAAAAAGTGATTTCTTGATGATAGAAAATTATTTTAAACATATAATATAATGTATCATATATATGTCATGATATATTTTTTGCAGGAGGAGAGCACTTGTTATCTATATTTGTTATAACCTGTTTATGTAGGGGAGAACAATTTTTTGTTATAACCTGTTCTCTGCAGGAGGAGTTTTCTGAAAAACACCTAGAGGGGGGTGAATAGGTGTAATTGCTAATCTAATGATTCTTTTTAAAACTAAGTATGATGAATGATGCAACGATCTCTCAAAACAAGACTAAGAGCCGAATACCCCGTGAGAGGTTCTGAACTCCTTCCTCCCAATTCCCCTTGAATGGGTTAGAGGTGCACAATGCAACCTTGTTGTATGAGAATTGATCGAACAAAGTATAAATAAAATGCAATGATGAAATGCACACAAGATATCACAAGTATTACAAGCTTGAAGTAATAGCACAAGGAAGGAAACAAGATCACAAGCAAGTAATTAAAAGCAATAGAGTGCAATAGAAATTAAAAGCAAAAATGAACACAAGGCAATCGCAAACACAAGATGTTTGTTTCGAGGTTCGAGCCACCGCTCTACTCCCCGCCTTCACCTCCGTGAAGGGTTTCCACTATCCACCGAGGACGATTACAACGGTCTACCGAAGACCCGAGCACCGAGCTCCACTAAGTACAATAACCTCTACCGAAGAGGTGTCTCCACAAGAACAAGAAGATCACAAGAACAAGAGTGATCACAACAAGATCACCAAACTCTTTTACAACACTCTCACTCCTTTTACAACTTCACTATAGAATGAGTTAGGGATTTTTGGCTCTATGAAGTGTAGTGAGAAAAACTCAGTTGTAGAGATGATTTTTGCAAGGGAACACAACTGAAAACTAGCTCAAGAAAGAATTGGAAATGGAGAGCTTAAACACTTTTCTTTTCTCTTTGAAAACTTTGAAAACTTGAGGATTTTTCTTGGTATTTTGCAAGAGAGTCTTCTCCTCTATTTATAGGGAGAAAAATAGGTTTAAAATAATTTATTTAGAGCTTATTTGCTCTGAAAAAGAACTGAAAACCCTGTAAAAGTCTGCCAAAAAGCATATCAAAAACAAATTTTAGAATTGCACAAAAGAGGAAAGAGCCGTTGGGTAGCAGCAGGCTTGGCGGTCGACCAGGCCGGTCGACCGCCAGCTCAGCTGGCAAAGAGCCGTTGGCTCCGGTCGACCGGTCGGGTCGACCGTCCTAAAAGACAGAGCACAGCTCTCTTCTGCGGTCGACCGGACCGGTCGACCCAGAAAACCCGAGAGTGGCTGTTTACAGTCGGTCGACCCATGCGGTCGACCGACAGACGTGCACAAACGTGCACGTCCTGGGACTGGCGCCGGTCGACCGGGCCGATAGGCCGGTCAGCCTGAAACAGGAAATTCAGTAATTTTTGACTTAGAAAAATTTTGTAAAATAGTTTTGGGTTTGAACAAATTTAAGTAACATGCTAGTAGGAGTATATAAACATGATCTAAACATGATATTTATTTTGTAAAACTTAGGGTCATGTAAATATCTACTAAGGCATGAAACAAACTTTAAAACATGAAAACTTAAATACAAGACTCACATTTTAACAAAACCAAATTGTGTGTGTATCCTAGAGCCAATATCCAACACTCAAACTTTAACATTCTATTCTTACAATGATTCTAAAGACTTCAAGTTCTTCAAGAGGGCTTTCACCATATGATCTTCAAACTTGATTCTTGAGCCCAAATTGAGTTTACTTGAGTCCAAAGCCTTTGCTAATAGGGAATAAACCTTCTAGATGAGTTAGATTCCTGAAACACACTTAAATAATAAACAATATTAGTACAAATAACTAATATGTTTTGTAATCATCAAAACACACTAAAAACGGGTGATTGTAACCTTGGGCCAACAATCTCCCCCTTTTTGATGATGACAAAACATATAGGTTATTTAAACACAAAATGGAAGAAGAGCTTGGAAAGCTCCCCCTCAAATAATGCTATGTATCAAAAATGTCAATGAAGAGCTAAATACATAGGCATTGAAAAACACATAAGGCATTGAAAACACATAGTTTTGTCAAAAACTCAAATGCAAAACACATAGTTTTATCAAAAACTCAAATGCATCAAAATATACACAATAAACAAACAAAATAAACAAACAAAACAACAAACAAACTCATACTTTTTCTCCCCCTTTTTGTCATACATCAAAAAGGGTTAAACAAACAAAATAAAAGAAATTTTTCTTTAAGAATCCATAATGCAAACATTCAACTCACCACAAATAAATGAAAATCTAGAATAATCTAGAGGTTTAGTAAAAATATCGGCAAGTTGAAAATCGATAGAAACATAATCAATATCAATATCACCTTTCTCATAATGATCTCTAAGAAAGTGATACCTAATGTCAATGTGTTTGGTTTTACTATGTTGATTTGCATTCTTTGTCATGTGAATAGTACTAGTATTATCACAAAATATTTTAACATGATCAAAGTGTAATCATAGTCAAGGAGAGTATGTTTCATCCAAAGAACTTGTGCACAACAAGCTCCGGCTGCAACATACTCCGCCTCGGCGGTTGAAAGGGCTACCGAATTTTACTTTTTGGAAGACCAAGATACAAGACAATTACCTAAGAATTGACATGTTCCACTTGTGCTCTTCCTATCTACCCTACAACCCGCATAGTCGACATCCGAAAAACTCGTCATTGAAAATTGGCCGGTTTTCGGATACCACAAACCCATTTCAATAGTGCCCTTAAGGTATCTAATTATGCGTTTTACCGCTACTAAATGAGACTCCTTAGGACATGATTGAAAACGATCACAAAGACAAACGAAAAACATGATATCCGGCCTACTAGCCGTCAAATACAATAAACTACCTATCATGCTACGATAAACTTTAATGTCTACACTTTTACCTTGTTCATCCTTGTCAAGCTTAGTAGTTGTTGCCATGGGAGTTTTGCTTACTTTAGATCCTTCAAGCCCGAACCTTTTGATGAGTTCCTTTGTGTACTTGACTTGATTGATGAAGATCCCATCCGTCCTTTGCTTGATTTGGAGTCCAAGGAAATAGTTGAGCTCCCCCATCATAGACATTTCAAATTCATCCTTCATGCATGATTCAAAAGCTTGGCAAAGAGATTCATTAGTAGAACCAAAAATAATGTCATCAACATAAATTTGCACAATAAGAATGTCTTTTTCTACATGTTTTGTAAACAAAGTTGTGTCAATTTTACTTTTCTTAAAACCATTTGAAATTAAAAATGAAGAAAGTCTTTCATACCAAGCCCTAGGGGCTTGTTTTAAACCATAAAGAGCTTTATCTAATTTAAACACAAAATCCGGATGTGTAGGATCAACAAACCGGGGGGTTGTTCAACATACACCTCCTCTTCAATAAAACCATTTAGAAAAGCACTTTTAACATCCATTTGAAACAATTTAAAATCTTTATATGAGGCAAATGCTAGTGTCATCCGTATGGCTTCAAGCCGTGCTACGGGTGCAAAGGTTTCTTCAAAATCGATTCTTTCGATTTGAGTGTAACCTTGGGCAACTAACCTAGCTTTATTCCTAACAACGTTACCCGATTCATCCAACTTGTTCTTAAAGATCCACTTAGTACCAATTGTTGGTCTATCGTGGGGCCTAGGAACAAGGTGCCAAACTTGGTTGCGCTCAAATTGATTGAGTTCCTCTTGCATGGCTAGCAACCAATATGAATCGGCCTCGGCTTCGAGGACGTTCTTGGGTTCAACATGAGAAATAAATGCATAATGTGCACAATAATCATGAAGTTTAGAGCGAGTGGTTACCCCTTTTGATACTTCACCTATGACGAGGTCCTTGGGATGATGAGGATTGTATCTCCAACCCTTTGGAAGTTGTTGAGTAGGCTCCACTTCATTTGTTTGATTTTCATTTCCTTGAGCCTCTTCTACTTTAGCTTCACTTCCTTCATCATCCTTTGGCTTGTCTCCCATAGTAGTAGTATCCTCCAAGGTCACTTTCTCCAAGCCTTCATTCAAAGCATCTATTTCTACAACATTCTTAACAAACAAGTTAGATTCTTCAAACTTAACATGTATAGATTCCTCAATAGTCAAAGATGATTTATTGAAGATTCTATAAGCCTTACTTGTATTAGAATACCCAACAAAAATTGCCTCATAAGCTTTAGCATCAAATTTTCCTAAATTATCTTTTGTATTTAAAACAAAACATTTGCATCCAAAAACTTTGAAATATGAAACATTTGGTTTTCTAGAAAAGTACATTTCAAAAGAAGTCTTTGAAGTATTTTTACACAAGAAAACACGATTTGATATATAGCATGATGTATTTACGGCCTCGGCCCACAAATAATGTGGTAGACCATATTCACTTAGCATTGTCCTAGCCATCTCTTGTAAAGTTCGATTTTTCCGTTCAACTACTCCATTTTGTTGTGGAGTTCTAGGACAAGAAAGTTCATGCTTAATTCCATGTTCTTCACAAAAAGTGGTAAAGGGTAGGTTAATGAACTCACCTCCTCTATCACTTCTTATTCTTAAAATTAAAACATCCTTTTCTTTTTCAATTCTTTTCTTAAAAGTTTGGAAATATGAAAGTGCTTGATTTTTATGTTCAAGAAAGAAAACCCAAGTAAATCGTGAAAAGTCATCAACTAAAACAAAAGCAAATCTATTCCCACTTAGACTTTTGGTTTGTGTAGGGCCAAAAAGATCCATATGAATTAGCTCCAAAGGACGTGATGTCATGATATCCTTAATTGACTTGAAAGAAGACTTAGTTTGTTTCCCAAATTGACATGCGTCACAAACTCGGTCCTTTTCAAAACTCAAACAAGGAATACCTTTCACCATTTCCTTTGTGTTTAACTTAGAAATATGGTCAAAAGAAATATGCCCTAATCTTCTATTCCACAACCAAGAGTCGTCATCGAGGGCTTTTAAACAAGTAATATTACAAGACATATTAGACATATCTATCATATAAACATTACTTTCACGAAAACCGAAAAACACACAAGTATTAGAAATTCTATCAATTACTTTACAAACTACATGATCAAAAATAACATCAAACCTTTATCACAAAGTTGACTAACACTCAAGAGGTTATGCTTGAGGCCATCAACTAAAACTACATTCTCAATTAAAGGGATGTGCCGAGTTTTAAATTACCAATACTGATGATTTTACCCTTGGCATCATCTCCGAAGGTGACGGTGCCACCTTCATGGTATCTTGATAGGGTTGCAAAGTTGTTGATGTCCCAAGTCATGTGCCTTGAGCAACCACTATCAAGATACCACAATCCTCTACGTCGTTGGGCTTTGGAAAGTACCTATATCATTTAACAAAATTGTTGACTTTGGTACCCAAATTTTCTTGGGTCCTTGAAAGTTAGTGTTGCGAACCCAAACATTATGATAAGATGCACTTAGTCTATCATAGCAAAAATTGGCTAAGTGTCCTTTCCGCCCACAATGTGAACATGAGAACATTCTTCCATACATGAATGCATGATGTGTGTGTGAAGTGTGAGCATGCTTTGGGGGTTTGCCACGATGTAAAGGTTGTGTGGTATGAACATGAGCATGAGCATGGTGAACATTTTTCTTAGGGGCTTGTTTCTTAGGAAACATGGCCTCTATCTTCTTCTTATCAAACTCACAATTTTTTAAAACAATTCCCAATGAGTCTATTCTTTCTTTAAGCATGGTAATCTCATTAGAATCAATTTGTGGAGACTTGCCTTTACAAGAAATCTTATACTTGTCAAAATCTTTTTGAGTGAAAACAAGAGTGGAAAGTAATTCATCCTTTTCTTTAGAAAGAGTAAAAACTTGATGATTAAGAGATTCATTTTCCTTTTTCATTTTTAAATACTTTTTCTTAAGAAAATCATAGTTATGTGATAATTCTACAAAAGCTTCTCCTAATTCATCCATGGAAAGTTCATCATTAGGAGAAGTGGAAGGGGTTACCTTGCTTGTGCTTTCATTGGCCATGAAGCACATGTTGGCGGTATCAATCTCCTCCTCGGATTCGCTCTTGGAATCCCATGTAACTTTCATTGCCTTCTTCTTGTGAGGCTTCTTTGAGGTGGAGGGCTTCACTTTATCCGGACACTCCGCCACTATGTGTCTCGGTCTTTGGCAATTGAAGCATATAATTTTTCTTTCTTCTTTGCCTCCTTGCCATCTCCTTCTTCCTTGGAATTTAGCCTTGTTGTACATCCTCCGGACGTTCTTGACAAGAAGTGAGAGCTCTTCGTCATCTTCTTCTTCATCATCTTCGTCGGAGTGTGATGATTGACTTTTGAAGGCTATTGTTTTCTTCTTGGAAGGAGCCATGTCCTCCCTCACTTTCCTCTCCATCTCATGGGTTTTGAGGTTCCCAATGAGACCAATCAATTCCATCTCTTCCTTGTTATTGAGTTCCTTCAAGGTTGTTGCTTTTACTTCCCATGAAGGAGGAAGAGCCCGGATGATCTTTCTAACTCTTTGATCATTATCAATAGCATCACCTAGAGAAGAAAGTCCATTAGTAATCTTTGTAAATCTTGTAACCATATCATCTATGGTTTCATTTTCTTGCATGCAAAAATTCTCATATTGGGACCGAAGAAGGTCAATCTTAGCCCTCTTCACTTGTGAGGTCCCTTCATGTGTAACTAGCAAATGTGTCCAAATTTCATATGCGGACTTGCAATGAATTACTCTAGCTATGTCATCATCATTAAGGGCTTGAAGTAGTGCATAGTGAGCCCTAGCATTGGCATCAAATTCTTTGGTCTCTATTTCGGACCAAGTGGATTCATCACCGGGGGGTGCACTAAAGGGTTTGGTCACGGCCTTTGCAACTCGACTACCTAGAGATTGCAAGAAAACAGTCATCTTAACCTTCCATATGGGAAAGTTAAGTCCATCAAACTTAGGAGGGGTTTTAATTCCATCGGCCATTTTTACTAAGTGAATATGAATGAAATAATTAGCAAAAATTAGGATCTCTCTAAGGTTGTTAAGCCAAATCCTAGAGTCCAAGCTCTGATACCAATTGAAAAACACCTAGAGGGGGGTGAATAGGTGTAATTGCTAATCTAATGATTCTTTTTAAAACTAAGTATGATGAATAATGCAACGATCTCTCAAAACAAGACTAAGAGCCGAATACCCCGTGAGAGGTTCTGAACTCCTTCCTCTCAATTCCCCTTGAATGGGTTAGAGGTGCGCAATGCAATCTTGTTGTATGAGAATTGATCGAACAAAGTATAAATAAAATGCAATAATGAAATGCACACAAGATATCACAAGTATTACAAGCTTGAAGTAATAGCACAAGGAAGGAAACAAGATCACAAGCAAGTAATTAAAAGCAATAGAGTGCAATAGAAATTAAAAGCAAAAATGAACACAAGGCAATCGCAAACACAAGATGTTTGTTTCGAGGTTCGAGCCACCGCTCTACTCCCCGCCTTCACCTCCGTGAAGGGTTTCCACTATCCACCGAGGACGATTACAACGGTCTACCGAAGACCCGAGCACCGAACTCCACCAAGTACAATAACCTCTACCGAAGAGGTGTCTCCACAAGAACAAGAAGATCACAAGAAAAAGAGTGATCACAACAAGATCACCAAACTCTTTTACAACACTCTCACTCTTTTTACAACTTCACTATAAATGAGTTAAGGATTTTTGGCTCTATGAAGTGTAGTGAGAAAAACTCAGTTGTAGAGATGATTTTTACAAGGGAACACAACTGAAAACTAGCTCAAGAAATAATTGGAAATGGAGAGCTTAAACACTTTTCTTTTCTCTTTTGAAAACTTTGAAAACTTGAGGATTTTTCTTGGTATTTTGCAAGAGAGTCTTCTCCTCTATTTATAGGGAGAAAAATAGGTTAAAAACAATTTATTTAGAGCTTATTTGCTCTGAAAAAGAACTGAAAAACCCTGTAAAAGTCTGCCAAAAAGCAGATTAAAAAACAGATTTCAGAATTGCACAAAAGAGGAAAGAGCCGTTGGGCAGCAGCAGGCTTGGCGGTCGACCAGGCCGGTCGACCGCCAGCTCAGCTGGCAAAGAGCCGTTGGCTCCGGTCGACCGTCCCAAAGACAGAGCACAGCTCTCTTCTGCGGTCGACCGGACCGGTCGACCCAGAAAACCCGAGAGTGGCTGTTTACAGTCGGTCGACCCATGCGGTCGACCGACAGACGTGCACAAACGTGCACGTCCTGGGACTGGCGCCGGTCGACCGGGCCGGTCGGCCGGTCAGCCTGAAACAGGAAAAATCAGTAATTTTTGACTTAGAAAAATTTTGTAAAATAGTTTTGGGTTTGAACAAACTTAAGTAACATGCTAGTAGGAGTATATAAACATGATCTAAACATGATATTTATTTTGTAAAACTTAGGGTCATGTAAATATCTACTAAGGCATGAAACAAACTTTAAAACATGAAAACTTAAATACAAGACTCACATTTTAACAAAACCAAATTGTGTGTGTGTATCCTAGAGCCAATATCCAACACTCAAAGTTTAACATTCTATTCTTACAATGATTCTAAAGACTTCAAGTTCTTCAAGAGGGCTTTCACCATATGATCTTCAAAACTTGATTCTTGAGCCCAAATTGAGTTGACTTGAGTCCAAAGCCTTTGCTAATAGGGAATAAACCTTCTAGATGAGTTAGATTCCTGAAACACACTTAAACAATAAACAATATTAGTACAAATAACTAATATGTTTTGTAATCATCAAAACACACTAAAACGGGTGATTGTAACCTTCGGCCAACATTTTCATGCATACAACTTGTAATCATTCAAAAGGGAGAGAATGTTGGAACTTAGATTTTAATGATAACATTTGTAATGCAGATGTATTGGAGCTCTATCTCAAAAGTTAGTACTGAGTTCTAATTGCTCAAGACTACTTGGCTATTTTTGTGTACTTTTTTATAGATTGTTAAATGCCTTTATCACACACACAATATAGTCATATAGTTGACTTATCCCCTAGTCTAGTCGAATAACATATCCTCTAGTCGACTTGCTCCTTTATATAGTCGACTAAGTCCTTCGACTGATATATATCATCTCTTTGTTTGTTGACTGTAACCAATAGTGGTCGACTTATACTCTTTGCTAGTCGACTAATTGTACTTTCCAGAAGTTTGTTATTCTGTATCAGTCTTGATGTAGTCGACTTGATATATTGCCTAGTTGACTAACTCAGGCAAAACCTGTTCTATTAGTCGATTACCCTCTATACCCTAGTCGACTAACAGTAGTTTCTGACTGTTAATCAGTTATTGATATTTTGGCGCTTATCCAACATTCTGATATTCAAATTTGAGTTGATAACTTACCTAACTGACCATAGATTTCACCTATAAATAGGGATGTTGTCCTAAGATGTTTAACACCAATTTAAAACATTAGTTTTCTGTACAAACTCTGAAAAATTCTGTTTTTCAGAAAACTAGTTTTCACTTTCATTTCTTCACACAATTCCAAATTTCATTGTGAAGAATTCTGAGAGTCCACCTATAAGAGACCTTGTTCATGATCACATACAAGTTTTCAAGGCTTATAGGATTCATTGTAATCATTCATAGAAAAGAGTTGTACAAGAGTATCTTCTTGGTGTAGAGAAGAGGTATACAAGAGTTGTTGTCATCTTGGTATAGAGAAGAATTGTACAGATTTGACAAAGGTTGTTTTATCAAGTGGTGTACAAGAAGTTGATTTTAGGGTGTATCAAAATCAGGATAAAAAAAAACTCAAGCAGGTTGCTTGGGGACTGGACATAGGTCACGAGGACCGAACCAGGATAAAATCTCTTTTGTTTGCATTTGCATTTCTTTTCTGAGATTTATTCTGTTCATATTTTCCTTTCCTGCAAGTAGTTTACTTTTGTTATTAAAAGTTTATTAAACGCTATTCATTTTTGTTTTAGTATTTGTGTTGCCATTGTTTATAGATCCTACATTTGGTTTCAGAGCCCGACATACCCTACCAGCACCCTGCATGCCCAGTCAACACCCTACATACAAGGATGGCAACAAAGTTTCCTTCATCACAATTTAAAGAAAGACATTCTACATAGCGTCCACCATTATTTGATGGATTAAATTACAACTATTGGAAGTGTAGAATGAAGATCTACTTGCAATCACTCAACTATGAACTCTGAAACATAATAGAAGCACCATATATCAAGCCGACCACCAATTACAATGCGTGAGTGAAGAACAAAATAAGTCTGCAAACCTTGATGCTAAAGCAATGAATGCGCTTTTCTCTGTCTTGAATAAAGAAGAATTCAATCGTGTGTCAACGGCCAGATCTGCAAATCAAATATGACAAATTCTACAGGTAACCCATGAATGTACTAATAAAGTTAAAGATCTAAAATCTATTCTTGTTCACAGGTTTGAACTCTTCAAAATGAAGGAGAATGAAAAAATTTCAAAAATGATTACAAGGTTCACCGACATTACAAATTTCTTAGCATCCCTTAGAAAATAATACACTCAAGTTGAAAAAGTCAGAAAGATTCTTTGTGTACTTACATCAGATTGGGAGAAGAAAACTACTGCAATAGAAGAAGCAAATGATCTCTTAACTATGTTATTAGAAAACCTTATTGGTAATTTAATGGCATATGAAGTGCAACTTGAAAAGCGGAAAAAGGATGAACAACAGAGTTTTACCTCCTATCGCAGTCGATGACAATTTATATATGAGATGGCTAGCATACACAATCGCCTCAGCCTAAAATAATTTGTCTAATTGTGCATTAGACAACAAACACCGAGCCTTCTCCAGCAAGGAACGGTTGATCTCTTTAGCCAACCTATGTATTTCATTTGTAAAGTGAGTACCAGTACCAGTGTTCTGGCTAAATCGTAAGAATTGGTTCTTATATCTTTCAACATTACCAATTTGTAACTCCTTAATCTTCCTATCAGTCAACTTCTCTATCAATCCTTCCACTTCATCAGCATGCCTAGGTCTTCAAACCTTTGTCTCATGGGATATATCCAATAATGCTTAGACAAATTATCAATAAAAGAGACAAAATACCTATGACCTCCAAGAGATGCAGTCTTAGTGGGTCCCCAAATACTTACGTGAACACAATCAAGAAGACCTTCCGAATGGTGAATAGTGGTGCAAATTTCATTTTCGTCTTCTTGTCCAGAATGCCGTGTTCACCCAATTTCATGTTGCATGTAGATGCAGCTTCCAATGATCACTTCTTTGCTGAAGCTTGCAAAGAGTTTTCTCCTCCGTGTTCGAGCCTCATCTGCCAAACCTGTGTGCAAACATCATCTGAAAAATAGAAGTTTCTACCTGACCTGTAACTGTACTACCCTTCAAGTAGTAGAGATTGTTCCGACGGACACTTTTTATAACCATCATTGAGCCTTTGGTCATCTTGAGAACACCATTTCATATAGATACCACAAGATCCAATATTTTCAAAGTACCAACTGAGATAAGATTTCTTTTGAGGTGAGGTACACACCTCACTTCCTTCAATTTTTGTACTATCCCATCATCCATCTTGATACGGACTGTACCCATCCCTTCTACATTACATGGATGATCATCACCCATGACAGTGAAACATCCATCTAGCTTTTCAAAGGTAGAAAATCAGTCCCTGTTCGGGCACACATGATAGGTAGCTCCTGTATCTAAGATTCACTCAGCATTATCTGAGTAACCAATAGTAGGAGTAGTAATAGAGAAAGAGAATACCGTTGAGTCTGAGTCCAATCCATCCGCTTATGAAGTATTGGCATGAGTACTGAACACCTGTACAAGATTTGCCTCGGTCTTTGACTCTTTCTTCTTACTTTTGGCTTTCGGACAATCAATCTTCCAATGCCCTAGTTCCTTGCATAAGACACACTAGTTCTTCTTCAAAAATCTGAAACCTGATCTGGACTTCGACCTTCTTTAATCACCTTTGCCCTTCTGATTGGGAACTCCTCCCTCTTACCGCCAACATCTTTGCTGTTGTACTCCCTGAAGAAGACCTTCTGTCCTAGTCCTTACTTCATAATTCACAAGAGCAGCAGATACCTCATTGTAGTTAAGAAATTTTCTTCCATTCATCAATATAGGAGTAAAGGTCTCATACTCTTCTTCAGGAAGAGAATTCAATAGAATTACCGCCTTATCCTCTTCATTTGATCTTCACATCCATATTAACCAGGTCTGTAAGAAGCTTTGTGTAAATATTCATGTGTTCGTCTACAGAGATTCCCTTCTTCATTTGGAAACGATAAAGCCTTCTCTTTAACTACAAACGCGATTCAATGCTTTTCGTTAGATGCTTTTCTCTAGGATCTCTCACAGCTGCCTAGTAGATGTTTCACGCAACACATGATACTTGATGTCGTGTCAAACTAGACCTGATTAAGCCGCACACCATCCGGTTCATCTTGTCTCAATCTTTTTTAGTAGTAGAATCGCGCTTTTTCTCCAACAGTAGAGTGTCTTTGAGGTTTGATGCTGTCAATGCATCTATCACCTTACATCTTCACATACCAAAGTTGTTCTTGCCATCGTACTTCACCACATCAATTCTCAATGGATGTAAATTCATGAATTTCACTGTAGATGTACTATCTCCAGCCATCTTCTCAACTGATTCCTCAAAGTAATGCGAAAGTAAACGGATTAGATCAAATAAACTAGATAAAGATAAGATCTTTACCTCAAAGTAAAACCCGTGAAGAGTTTCCAAAATGATCTACTCCTCCGAATTGATTCCTCGAGCTATCCAAACGCTGTTTTGAGATCGACACACGATCACACAAACAGTCACAACACTGCTCCAAGATCGACACACGATCTCCACCAAACAACAACCAATGCTCTTGGAATTGACACACGATCCCACGATGAACCTAGGGTGCTCTGATACCACTTGTTGCGCCGAGGCAACAACCAATGGAGAATCCACCAATAGAGATAGACGCGCCAGAGAAGTACCCACACTACAAGAACAGAGAAATAAGAGAGAAAGCAAGCCAATATAATATTTTATGAGGTTCGACAATTTACCTACGTCCTCGAGATAAGGGAGAGAGAGATTTTATTGATTGAACAATCAATTATAACTTGTTCCTTACTTCAAGAAATTTTCAAGGGAGATTTTCAGTGTGATACGATTCATGAGTTAGCCAGAGAGTCTCAGGGATTTAGGAAACTTTGATTGGATTCGACCCTAAAATCGAAAAGGATTCCGAATACTAAAAGGAGAACATAACGCGTTTGTCGGTTGACCGGCCGGTCGACCGACTCTTGTCCTCGGTCGACCGGCCCGGTTGACCGGGACTAACCGAGAGTTGTGCCTTTTAGTCGGTCGACCGCTCTGATTGACCGTTCCTTTGCCACGGTTGATAGGGCCATGTCTGTGCACGTCGTGCACACCAGTCGACCGGGCGGTCGACCAGGTTCTGTCTTAGCCTGTAACAAGTTCCTGCTCTTACTCCTTTTGCCTTTCGATCTCTGTGCTATCGTCCGGATGAGTTTAAAAAACTCTTTCGATTCCTTTTATCTCTTCTATCTCCTCTCTCCCTTTAACTACCGTTTATTACATACCATTGTCACTACCATTTCTTCCTCCTCTGCTTTGTTAGACTCATCAACATTCTCACAATTTTGTAAAAAGCTAAGAGTAAAGGTTTGCGAACAAATTACAACTTTATAGATAGATATATTATGCAAAATTTCTTTATAGATAAATACCTTAAATTACTTCACTACATACAAATAAATATCAAAAGTTTTTTTAAACTATACGTCACCCCTGATAAAAAACAAATCTTGGTGGCCCTTTCAATTGAAATAAATAAGGAGGAGGTAGTGACATTAGTTGAGAAAGAGGAGGTGGTGGTATTTTCCATTTTTTTTGGGTTTTTTTTTTTGGGGGTTATGTTGCGTGACAGAGGATGAGAAGATGTGGGTGCAATTTTATTTGGAATAGAGTTAACAAATATAGAAATGGAGAAATTAGAGGCAAAAATAGAAAAATATAATGTCATAGAGGAGGAAATAGTATTTTATGTGAAAATCATGTTATTTGGACTGTACTTTTTAGGTTCAAAATGAACTAAAGAGAGAGTAAAATGTGGGCCCTATTTTAAAAAAAATTTCGTGTGCAATGCACTTGGAGTTATGTATATGTCCAGTTGTAGCTCACTAAAAATAGTCTACATTATTCTTCCTGTGGAGTTGAGGAGGGGAGTGGGGTGGGTTAGGGGGAGGGGGGAGAGGGTGTTTCAACTTTATCATGCTTTATACCTAAGAAAATGCAACTAAAGAAATTATACGAAAAAAGAGAAGGTAGAAATGTGGTGATAGAGCAACATGAGATAGTGACGTAGAAAATGGTAGAGGATGGATGTGACATGTTCAATCTATTGGATTAGGGTTTAGTAAAAAAAAAGATAAACTAGCAACAAGAGAATGATAGCATGATCTTTGATTTCTAATTGGAGGGAAAAATTGTCAATCATAACAAATTATAAAGTTGAAAACTTAACAAGGTATTTATTTATAAGAAAATTCAGCACGAGGTATTTATCTATAAAGTGGATTGATTTTAGGATTTTTTTTCTCTGAGTTAGCCAAGTCTTGTTAAATAAATTTCAGAAGGACAAACTGATAATTTTATTTTGTTATCGTAATTAGATGGCAAAATGTTAAAATCTCTAAGATATTTATCTAAAAGAACTCAATAGAAAAATTTGTGTAAAGCATATGATCTTTAAGGTATTTTTTGTTGGATATTCTGCTTAACAAGAATCAATCTGACAACTTATCAAGATCACTGAGATATCAACAATCTAATTGGCCAGGTCGGCAAATATCAGGTGGGAGGTTTTCCGTTCAAAGAACGTTCCTTAATTCAAGAACCACCTTTCAATTTCCTTCCTTGGTTTAAGCATCAATTAGACTGAATCCAAGTCAGTCACAATATACTGTAAAGTATATCCCCTGTATAAAGGATTTAATCCACTTATACAGTTTCACTTAGACTGAATCTAAGTCAATCTCGATATACTATAAAGTATATCCCCTGTATAAAGGACTTAGTCCACTTATACTGTAATTGAAGTGAGGTACGCTTACAGCGAATCTCCTTAAGACAATTACGTCCCCCGCACCGGTGCTTACGGGATAATGGACGCTGGTCTCCCAAGATACAACACTTCTTCACGGTATTTGGACAGCACTACCAAATACCGTACGGTCGAACCGTAGTCAACCAGTACCTACACAGGATTAGCAAAACAGCGGTATAATGACAAATTTCAAATGAATATTTGTCTTACTCTTTTGGAGGAACACCCACTGTTGAGAACGTAGGAAGGTTGAAGAATTTTTGGCAGAATCTCCTTTAGGAAGTCGCTTTGGATTCCCACTTCACTTGAAAGTCGCGGATTCCCACTTCGTTGGAAGTCACTTCTGGAAATCGTGGATTCCCACTTCGCTGTTGGAAGTCGCCCTGGAAGTCCTACTTCGCTGGAGCCCAGTTCAGAACGGAGTCAGAACTTTAGAGAGAGAGAGTGAGATCTTTCAGAAGAGAGAAAGGAATCTCAGTTTGGTGTGTCTGAGAATGAACCCCTGGGGCGCTTTTTATAGCGCTCCGGAGGGGTATTCTCGTCCGCCAAATCCCAGCAGTTGCGACGGTTCGGACAGAACCGTCGCAACCGATCAACCGCTCTGTCGGTTTTCCGACAGCGGTTGACAAACGGTCGGATCCGTTCGCGCGGACGGACACCCGTTGGAGTTTTCGAATCCTTTTGCGGGCGGGTTGGATTAACGGACCCTGATTCAAAAAGAGAACCAGGTAGGGAACTCAGATCAGGCCCAGGCCCAGGCCCAGACCCAGACCCGGCCGCCAGCGGCGGCGCGCGTGCGTGCACGTACGTGCATAGTTCCCTCCTATTCGCGCGCGAAAACTCCAAGTACCCAAAGGGCACACCCTTTGGTCTCATTTTTCTCTATTTATACTCCATATACTTCCATCACATGGCCAATGTGGGACTAAATGCTTGTAGCTAAATTTAGTCCCTTTTGGCTTTGAATTAGGCAATCTTTGGACTTGAATATCTCATTCATTCGAAGTCGGAATTGAAAATGTAAATATACCACGTTCATCACAAATGGAAGGAGAACACACTCCAACCATCATCCGGTTGATTTGATCAACGGATCTCGCCATAATTCATCTCGAAGATTCAGCTTTATATTCTTCAATTCCAACAATTTTCTGTAATCTACCAGGTTTATTTTATACCCTCTTTTCCCTTTTAGGTGGAGCAGACTTTAGAATAAATAAGTGAAAAGCTCCTCTAATTTTATAAGGGTTTCCACAGTCACAGAACAGAAGTCAGTCATAATGATAAAACAAGTCTTGATTAGTCATTTTATTATGTGCATACAGAAAAAGAAACAGTAATTACATAATAATAATTATATAATCAATAATGATTATATGTTAACGTATATATGATGGAATGTATATCCTCTCTCTCTCTCGCTCTCGCTCTCGCTCTCGCTCGACTGGAGTGATCAGTGTAACTCTCTCACCTTTAGCTTTCACTACATTCCTTTGTCATATATGAGACAGTGAGATCCAAGAGGCTAAGAGAGAGAGAGAGAGAGAGTGAGAACTGATGAGAGAGAAAAAAGAAGAAGAAAGAAAAGATGTTGCCTTTCACTACTAGAATTGGGCTGAACCAAGGGTTGGTGGACAGTCAGGAGACCTTGGTAACCTCCTCCCACATGAGCTTCTTCTCCCAACCCTCACCCCTCCCTCCTCAGCTCTCCTTCCCTCCCTATGGCCTCCAAAGCTCTTGGGCAACCCTAAGCTCCTCCTCTAGGGTTAACGGAGATTTTTCTTCCAATCTAAGCCAACTTGGATCCTCTTCTTCACTCCAAGAATCAACTTGCAATCCATGGTGAGTTCTTTCTTCAATTGCACTTGAATATATATAGTTATAGCTATGATCACTCTCTCTCTCTCTCTCTCTCTCTCTCTCTCTCTCTCTCTCTCTCTCATTCTCATAGTACCTTTTTAACAGGGCATGGGGTGAAGAGGAGAGCCTGAGGCCATCATCAGCCAAAGATCAAGATCTTAACAAGAGCAACAAGAACAACACTGCAAACCATAGAAATAATTACAATAATAATAATAATATCGGTGTGAACAGCTTGTCAACAGTTGGAGGAAAAAAGATGAAGAAGGTGATGAAGGCAAGGAGGAAGGTGAGGGAGCCAAGGTTTTGCTTCAAGACCATGAGTGAGGTGGATGTGTTGGATGATGGCTACAAGTGGAGGAAGTATGGACAAAAAGTTGTCAAGAACACCCAACATCCAAGGTACAAATTAATTTTATGTACATATCTACACACTCCATGAAATTTCTACCACACTTTTAATATCTTCTCCTTCTTTATGTAAATTCTTCATAGAATCTCTCCACATCTTTAACCTTTAGCATCATGTTTTGTTGCATGGGTAGGGAACTAGATAGGGTTTATGAACTATGCGCATGAGCTTGCTTTGGGTAACTAGAAGATCCTTCACCTTTAGATCTCCTTTACTCTTTTCTCTTCTCTTAGATATCATCTTTAAGGTTCAAATCAAGTACTCTGCACAAATATCAAGGATGGTAATGCGGTTGAGTATCCACATGCATGCATTGGTTTCTATGAAGCAAGAAATATTGGAAAATAATTGATCCTCTCTTTTCTTTATTTTGTGGGTCTGGTTGTGCTGTTTTTCTTTGCCCTTTTTAGTGAGGTGCCAAATTTGTTTCTACTTTGATTAATTTTCATTGTAAACACAAAAGCAAACGTTCAGAGAGAAAGGGCTCAATGCCATCAAATTGGTGAGCTTTGGACTTAATTTTGCGTAGTTACACATGATGTTCATATTAGAACATATTGTAGATATCAAGAATGCATGGTAATTATAATTCTAATATCATTAACAAAAAGAAATAAAAGGGAAACTGAAAAAAGGTAAGCATCCAAAGGAAAAAGGGCTTCTCACCTCTTAGTCTTGCCTATCCCTGTTTGAACATTCCCTGGCAACAAACAGAAAGCTAAGCATTTTTGCTCAGATAGAACAATGCTTAAACAGTCAAAGGTTAAAGCCACCACGTTGATGATAAGAAGAACATAATTGATCCCACCTCAAAGACTTGATGGAAGTTTGAAAAGAAAATAGGTAATTTGAAATAATGACATGATGATGACCTTGATATATATATATATATATATATATATATATATATATATATATATATATATATATATATATATATATATATATGACACTAGGTTGAGATTGTTTCTCTCTTTTCCCTCTTTTTCTTTCTTTTTTCTCTGTCTTTTTTATTTTTGAATGACAACATATAGCTTCCCATAAAACTTATTTTCTTAAGATGCAACATTCCAAAGTTTGATTACGTTCCCTAACAAGCATTGTTCCAACTGTTTGGGGCTGATCTTACAGAATTTGTAGATTATTCTTGTCGTGGATCTTGAAGTTTTTTCTTCCTTATGCTGCTTAATGATTATTCTTCTTTCTCCTTTTTATCATTTTCATTTTTATTTTTTTTAGGAGAAGACTAGTGGTTAGGGTTTGATTTTGGACTCTTCCTTAAAATGCTCTTTCAACCTTAGGTTCTCCTTGATGTATATATAACCGCTGAGTGTGTGAGAGTATCTGAGCAATGAGATAAATTGCAAAGAGCCTTGTATATCTGCTTCTTTTCTCAAAATTAATATAGAAGGTCCAAGTACTACAAATAATTATATGTAAAATCAGAGATTATGTTGGGAGAATAGCTAGTGAGTGCAAGCTCTGAGAAGAATACTAGTTATGAGAATCTTGTGATGAATATAATATCAAACAAAGTGTCACATTTCAAAACCAAGGACTTCAGAAAGTCTTAGATTTAATGATCAATAGACATGATGAATATACAGTACTGATTATTTCATTATGCTCCTTTAGCAAGCTAAAACTGTTGGCCTTGTGGTGTAATTATTGGCTGTGATGAGTGAGAGGAGGAGCTTGGAATAGTGTGGAAGGATTGCAAAGTAAGGGGAATGACACAATTAAAGTTGCTTAGCTAAGATATATTCCAAGATTTTATTACTCTTAAATAGTTTAGATGCAAATTTAATTTCACTTGTAATATTATTAAACTTCATTGGTTAGATGCATGCACAAGTTTTTCCGTCGAAGGAGATAAATCCATTGTCTATGCTCGAAATGTATGAAACAGTCATCAAATATATACTCATCCTATTTGATTTAGAGTCCATAATACTAGTCAATATTTAAACAGAAGTGGTCAGTACTCCATTGAATATGTTGTGATTGTGGTCAGGGATTTTGTGGAAGGGAGACTCCTCGAGCCTTTCATTGGATATTAGCTCTCTTACAAAACATAGAAAACGAATACAAGAGACACAATATTTTACAGATTCACCTAAACCTGGCCTACATTCACAGGGAGAGTGGTAAGAGAGATAGAAAGATATATAATAACATGAAGTATAAGAGAGCAATCACACATGCAACTCTCTTTTACCAATACAAACACGCCAAATATTAAACTGATATATTATTAAAGAAGAGTATCTTTTCCTGAATCAATCACCCATTGACGTCGAGTATCTTTGTTGGCGTGATCTACAAAAAAGTATTCATGGCTCTCTCTACTTGATTCTCTCTCTCTCTTTTTTTTTTTTTTCTTTTCCTACGTCTACATCTTTTCCTCCAAACATTTCTCCCATCTCTTCCTCTTGCTCTCATAAACCTTAGATTACCTAACTCTGTTGGGATTTAGGTTGAACAAATAGTCCCACATCGGCTAGACGTGGGGATGGTCTTGGGTTTATAAGGGTTTGGGCAACTCCACCTAAGAGGCTAGTCTTTTGGGATGGAGCCCCGAGTCCTTCAAGTGGTATCAGAGCCATGCCCCGAACTTAGTCGTGTGTGTGGGTGATGTTCGACGATGTATAGATCCCCCCAATGGCGCAAAGGCGCAATGGGCCTGCCTACTCCACTGGCGTAAAAGGCGCAATAGGCCCCTGTGAAGCTAATGTTTGGCTCTCGAGAAATTTGGCAGTGATCCTCGTAGAGGAGTGACCGACTGCAGTTGGTACTTCACATAAGGCGTGCTGCGCAACCCACGCAGTGAAGAGTTGGATCTCGATGGAGCATTTGATCTTCACACCATCTCCGATGTGAAGATAATGGAGCATTTGATCTTCACACCATCTCCGAAAGATAGTTGAGCTTGCAGGGAGACTCTTTGTTCGAGGGGGGGAGACTCTTTGTTCGAGGGGGGATTGTTGGGATTTAGGTCGAACAAATAGTCCCACATCGGCTAGACGTGGGGATGGTCTTGGGTTTATAAGGATTTGGGCAACTCCACTTAAGAGGCTAGTCTTTTGGGATGGAGCCCGAGTCCTTCAAACTCCTTATAAACCGTTTTGATAACCCTAAGAACATTGACAAAGTTCTCGTTCATCAATCTTAAATAAATCAATACATTGTGAATTCGATTTAATTAGTCATGAGATCCACTCTTGAAATAAGACACTTTCAAAACAGATGCCAGTGAGAATATATAAAAAGGAATTGTTTTAGATTAGTTTGTCCTAGTTAACTCTAGGACAGAAATGTAAGATTGTGAAAGCATTTTTATGAATAATTATGGTTTATAAACTTGTGATATTTTCTCCTAAAGGAAAGATAATTCCTCTGTAGACATGTTTCCTAAACCTGAGCCTTTCCTATCACAAGCAAATACTTCACCAAACGCTCCAAGTTTTTGTCCTTGAGATCAAGTTTTTGTTGCAACAATTAACCTCTAAACACAATTTGATGAAATATCTCAAAAAAATGGCGTTGCATGGAGCTCCACTCTGTGGAACATAAAGCTTAATGAATTGTTAGGGTCTGATCTTAATTAACCAAACGCCAATCCTATGAGTTTTGGTGTTAAATTCCTGAATTGTGAAAATTACAGACAAGAGAGGGGCTTACAGATATGCCACCTACTAAACTCCACTGGTAAAATGAGAAATTATCATATTCTTGATGCCATGCAAGCTAATGCTATCAAGGTGCAGCCCTCCAAATTTCTCCTAGACTAAGAAAGGTTTAAGGGCATTAGGATTTCTATTCATGTCGAATGTGTGTGTGTGTGTGTGTTTTTTTTTATGAAAAGCTTCCAATTCAGTGAGAATGTGTGGCTTTTGATCCATTTTATATAGGTTTATTGTTTATTTATTTTTTTAAAATCTTTCTGAAGTAAGGCCCTTCCAGAATTTGAATCCTAACCTTCCTTAAAGACCTCATATAGGCCGTTTGGTGTTAGCAATCTTTAATCTCTAAATATGGAATGGCATATACTGTATTAAATAAAATTTGAGCTGAGAACTATAATGAAAATATTTTGTTGATATTAAAGTCGTTATGGTCTATATATGTTGATGCATCACAGTGAAATAATTCTTATTTTCTTCTATGTATGCTATTATGTTTGTATGTTTGTCTTGATGGCTGAGATTTTTGGGAAATGTGGCTAAATATATCCATCTTTTGGGTCATCTCTAGAACTGTTCTTCAATTATCCGTTTATATATCGATTTCTCCATCGTAGTCTCAAACAGATCGGTCAAGAGGTTTCCTCAACATTATGAAGTTCCTCGCGAAGGCTCAAATGATATGATTTAGTGCAAATCTTGGTCTTGATTTTCCATGCATATAGATTCTTATTAGGATTACATGATATGTATTGTTAGCACACTACAACACAAATGTCAATTAGAGAAAACCTGTGGGTTGATTTCCCCATTGGTAACACCCCTCCCTCTCAAGAAAGAGGTCTTCAAGTTCAATCCCCGCAGTTCCCAAAAGAATGTCAATTAAAGACAAACAACGAGTGCCTCTCTATTTAGAGTCACAACAGTTATATATGGTATTTTAGGCAATTTTTTTGATAGAGTCGCAATAGAGATATTCAAAATTTTACTTTTGCTCTTTAGAGCAATTAAATGACTACCGCTATATATGTATAATGCGGAAATTATGATAATTACCATCTTAGGATTAATCTCTAATGTCTATTTTTGATGTAGAGGCATATAAACAAAACCAATTGGCTTGATCTTTTGAGGTAAAAGTTCGTGGCATCTGAGCACTGGGAGATTTAGTAGGTTTCAAGTTTGATCTCTTGTTGAGAATCCTTCAGCTTGAGCTTTTAGGTAATTAGTGCTGTTATCTAACACTTCAATATTGTAATTTTGTAAATAATAATTCCTTCTTTCATTGATAATTAAGTAGGCAAAAAATTGTGATGAAATTCCAAAAAATAAACATAATTTTGCTTCAGATTATCGCTGCTTATTACAGTCAAATGAGAGTATTAATGTTTTTTGAGAAAAGATGTGTGCGCTTGCAGACCCCTTAAGCTAGATCTTAGATGTCAATGAACTGTCTGTTAACTTCACTCAGTAATAGGCTTGAAAGAAATATTATATATTGTCACAGTTCACTTTTAATTCCCCCCCTCCAAATCTCCTATATTTATCTTAATTTTGTTCTACATATGCACGTATACCTTCTACACTTTGTTCAATATCTACTCTTTATTGTTGCTTAAATAAATTGAAGAGGGTCTTATTCTACAGACTGTGGAAAACTAAGGTTGATATGCAGACTTTTATTTTTATTTTAGGTTTTTCAACACAGAACAGTGAAAGATGGGTAGCTAGCTACCATGCAAGCACTTTAGGTGCTACAGCTTTAGGCCAAAAGAACGTACTGAAGAACAAGCATGCTGATAATTAGCCATTGCAGAACTTAGAGAATTAAACAAAAAATTTGTAGAGGAGAACATAAGGCTATTCTTCAGCTAACTGGAGCTCAATTTGTTGGGATACATGCGAATATAATCTGAAGAATAGAAACAATGATGGGTTTAAATAGGAAGCTAGAACAAAAACCTAGAGGTTTAAGTAGTTTTTAGACTCAAATACTTCTCAGTCTTTGTAAGATTCATGTGCGTTGCTCCTCAGGATCATGTTTGTATTCTGTGCGACACAATTGTGCCTTTCTTCTCAAACAATTTCTGTGTCACCGTAAACAAGATAACCATATAATTATGTTGAATTTGTTCAACCATAATAATATATGCATCTGCCAGTAGCTGTGCAATAGATGTACCGTTTTATAAACACAATAGTCTTAAATATTAGCATCAGGTATATTCAATAATTTATAGTATCAAAATCGTCAAAATTGATCATGGCAACTTTAGATATTGACAATATTATAGGAATAATACCGTATTGTATAAAATCTGATACGAGTCTTGCTCAAATATATCAAATCATTCAATATTTAAACTGTATTGCTTAGTACCTTTCACTGTGGTATTTTTCAACATCACTGGGTTTGTTACGTTTTCCTGTCTACATGTGTTTTAGGCATTGATATACAATACCCTGAACTATTTCACCAAAGTTGAAGAAACATCATCAAGCCTTTCTTGGTCTAAATTAAAAAATAAACATAAAAAATCCAGCTGTCACCAAACCCTAGATCCACATTTCCTTAGCCAATCCATCTCATACCTAGATTCAAGCAAGTGATCATCTACACCAATCATCACAAAATTTAAACTGCATTCAACAAGAGGGGAACAAATTAACAAGCTTATGGGAGATGAGTGAGAGGAGAGGGCCCTGTTTGATCACATGATAAAGATATGATGGGGACCAAGATATAGAGCTAATCCCTGTCTCATTGCTCAGGTGACAAGTCCTTTCCTCCATTAGCTAGGCTCACCCCCACTCACAACAACAATGTGTGGGTGTGTGTGTGTGTGTGTGTGTGTGTGTGAGAGAGAGAGAGAGAGAGAGAGAGAGAGAGAGAGAGAGGGGCAAGCAAAAGAGTATGATGCACAATCGCAATCATGCATTCTAGCCCCCGTAGTGGCCCATATCCTGTATCATTTGAGAATCAAATTTGTTCTTGAAATTGTTTGACGATGAGAGTGAAAGGGCCCAACTGCCCATTTTCCATGTAACAATCACTATGTTTGCCATAATTGAAGGCTTTTTGTGCTAGTTGTCATGATGGTTGTTCCTCTGTTCTCCTCTCTGTACTGTAGGAGCTACTATAGATGTACCCAGGACAACTGCAGGGTGAAGAAGAGGGTGGAGCGGCTGGCGGAGGACGCCCGGATGGTGATCACGACGTACGAGGGCCGGCACGCGCACTCCCCGCCACGCGATGAGGAGGAGGGCAACCCAGCCTCATCACATATCAACTTCTTCTGTTAGTACATGTTGTGTGTTTATTGTGTTGCTCATATTGTATTGAGAATAAAGAGGGAATCCTAGTTAGGAGTGACATATGTGGACAGTATGTGAGATATGTGTGCTATGATGCTAGTGGATGATACATTATTTCTTGGCCAGAGATCTCCGAAGCATATTGTTGATACTGTTTTCTTATCATGTCGCTTGGATATATTAATTGATAATAGGTTTATCACCATTACATTAAAATTAAGCTAATTTCCACAGCAGCAGAGTGGTCAAATGGTCAGCTTTAGTACTCACCATTGTTATTGCTTTTGTGTCAAGGAAAATTATCATATTTAAACGTGTTTAGACTTATAAGTCTAGTTTATAGTTGCAAGACACTTTATACATTGATGAGACGCTCGTGTCCGGGAAAACTAGTTTTTGACACGAATACCATGCCGTATTAAGAAAAAAAATAGGGAAACATTTGTAATAATCATAAGACATCATATTTATAATATTGAGATATTTCTCGAACACTTTTCAGTACTGTTCAAATTGCATCGGAAAATCATATGATACTAGGTTTTAGTTGTTTGAGAAATAATAAAAGCATTGGAAAATCTTAGCCATATTTGGTTTAGGTTTATTTGTTTGAGAAATAAAAAATAAATAAAATTTAGTTGCAAAAAAATATTAAAAACTCATTTATATACAAGAAAAGTTTTGAAATAGTAGTTTATGGATCTTAAATGTAGAGATTTTACAAAGAAGTTATTGAATGAAGAATATGTATTGGAAATATAAATGTTAGAATTTATATGCATCAATTAGACATAGGTTTCTGTTGTATACTAGTCTACGGACTAATAGACTATAATCTAAAATTTTAAGTGGAGAATGGATCTTATTCAACTTTTGTTTCTTGCTTGCTTGATAAAAACAAAGAGATACACTAGCCTTTTATAAGCAAAATACATATACGACTCATTAACTTCTAATTAAAGATGATGACTCATCATTTCTCTAAATTGATGATGATGACTCATTTCTCCTAATTGAAGATGATGACTCATCATTTCTCTAAATTGATGATGATGACTCATTTCTCCTAATTGATGATGATTCATTTCTCCTAATTGAAGATGATGACTCATCATTTCTCTAAATTGATGATGATGACTCATTTCTCCTTATGATCTCATCTTCTTCCAAAATTAATGTCAAAACGACATTTTTATTTGATATTCCAACACACCCCCTCAAATCAAAATGTTTTCATACCGAGCATTTCTTTTAGCCTTCTGAAAGTTTCAATTGGCAATGGCTTGGTGAAAATATCTGCTACTTGCTCCATGGTATGACAATACTCCAGTTCCACAGTTTTCTGCTTTACATGGCCTCTGAGAAAATGAAACCGTGTATCTATATGTTTGCTCCTCCCATGATGTACTGGGTTCTTTGCAAGTTGGATGGCTGATTTGTTGTCCACAAATATTACAATCGTTTCTTCTTGTGGATGATCCAATTCCTTTAAAATATTCCGCAACCAAATAGCTTCACATACAGTAGATGAAGCTGCCACATACTCTGCTTCGCATGAAGATAAGGCCACAACTCCTTGCTTCTTTGAGGTCCATGAAAATGCAGTTGACCCAAGATAGAAGACATAGCCAGTGGTGCTTTTCCTCTCATCTTGGTCACCTCCCCAGTCGCTATCTGAATAGCCTACTAACTCTGCAGTTTCACCATAAGTATAAAATAGACCAAGATTGAGTGTGCCTTTGATATACCTTAGAATTCTCTTTACAGCTAGCCAATGAGACTCCTTCGGTGTCTCCATATAGCGACTCACAAGTCCGACTCCGTAAATAATATCAGGCCTTGTGATCGTTAAGTACCTCAGGCTACCAACGAGACTTTTGAAAAAAGTCGAGTCTACAAAATCTCCAATTCCTTCTCTTGATAGCTTCATTCCTGTGGCTATTGGGGTGTTTACTGGGTTGCAGTTACTCATCTTGAATTTCTCCAAGATCTCCTTCATGTACTTTTTTTGAGATATAAATATCCCATCTTGTTGTTGCTTCACTTCGATACCAAGAAAATAGGACATCAATCCATTGTCCGTCATCTCAAATTCATTGAACATCGCCTCCTTGAATTCAGCAAGCATCTCGACGCAACTTCCTGTGTATAACAAGTCATCAACATAAAGACAAATTATTAGAAATTCACCTTGATGGTTCCTCTTCATGTAGATGGCATGCTCATAAGGACATTTGGTGAAGCCGTTTTGATGAAGATAACCATCAATTCGGGCATTCCATACCCGTGGTGCCTGCTTTAAGCCGTACAAGGCTTTCTTTAGGTGATATACTTTGTCTTCTTGCCCTTTTACCAGAAAACCTTCTGGTTGTTGTACATACACCTCTTCTTCAAGAATACCATTGAGAAATGCTGACTTGACATCTAGATGATATAACTTCCACCTGTGATGAGCTGCAAGTGAAATTAATAATCTCACCGTATCTAATCGAGCAACTGGTGCAAAGACTTCTGCCGTATTTTTGTTTGTAGCCTTTCGCCATAAGCCTCGCCTTGTACCGATCAACCTCACCATCTGCTGTGCGTTTGATCTTGTACACCCATTTGACACCTATCGCCTTGTGATTTTGTGGAAGTGTTGTCAACTCCCATGTGTCGTTCTTCTGGATGGCATGCATCTCCTCCTTCATTGCTGATCGCCAACAATCTTCTTCTTTAGCCTCTTGGAAAGTTAGAGGCTCATGATCGGCATATAAACAAAAGAGATTAGTTTCTCCATCTTCTTCTATCTGCTCATAGATCTCCCTGAGGCTTCTCATTTTGATTGGACCTCGTTGCACGGAGCATTCGCTACTACTACCTTCCCCAGAAGATGGAGAACCTCTTGCAGGAGACGGTGTAGCATGTTGAGGAGATGGTGGTGCAGTTGGTGGTGGATCCTCTTGTAGGGGCTCGTCAGGTTCATTCACCATGGGTTGCTCTTTGACAGTCCCCATGCTTCAGCTTCATTGAAGACAACATCTCTACTAACCACTAGTTTCTTAGTTAGTGGATTGTAAAGCTTGTATGCCTTCGACTTCTCGCTATATCCGATGAAAATGCATTTTTCACCATGATTGTCAAGCTTCTTCCTTTTGACTTCAGGTACTTGAGCATATGCAACACACCCAAAAAATTCGTAGGTGTGTGACATTAGGCGTATAGCCGCTCCATGCTTCTTGAGGCGTCTTGCCCTTCACTTGCTTCGTCGGGCACCGGTTGAGCAAGTAGGTTGAACATGCCACAGCTTCCGCCCAAAACTGCTTCGGCAGTCCCTTTTCTTTAAGCATGGTTCTTGTCATGTCAAGAATAGTGCGGTTCTTTCTTTCTGCGATGCCATTTTGCTGTGGTGTATAGGCAGTAGTAAGCTGCCTCTTTATGCCTTGCTCCCTACAATATTCTTGAAACATATTTGAGGTGTACTCACCACCTCGATCAGATCGGAGAGTTTTTAGCTTATAGCCACTCTCCGCTTCAACAAGAGCTTTAAAATTCTTGAAGGTAGTAAAGGCAGCAGATTTTTCTTTAAGAATGTACACCCACAACTTTCTACTGAAATCATCAATGAAAGTAATAAAATATCTATTACCTCCTAAAAAGACGGGATCTAGTGGTCCGCAGATGTCAGTATGAACAAGTTGTAATGGTGCCTCCGCTCTCCACGACTTTCCATTGGGAAAAGGAAGTCGTGTTTGCTTGCCAATTATGCAAACTTCACAAGTATGACTTGGTGGATCGATTGTTGGTAAACCTCGTACCATGCCGGCTGTAGATAGTAGCTTCAGGCCGCTGAAATTTAGATGACCGAAGTGAAGATGCCACCTCCATGACTCATTCTTCATGAGTCCTTGAAAACACTTCTCAACTTTTGTGTTTAGATACAAGGAAACATGCGGTTCCTTGTCATCTTAATACAAGCTATAAGACCTCCTTTTGCATTTTTCAACCAAAGATGGTTGTTCTCCATATATACTTTATATCCTTTTTTGAGTAATTGACCGATGCTGAGAATATTAATTTTCATGTTAGGAATATAATAAACATCGGAAATATACTCAGGCTTACCATCCTTTTGATAGATTTTGATCTTCCCTCTGCCTTCAACGGAGAGTTTTGAAGAATCTACCAAGCTCACACTTCCATGAACTCCGTCTGCGAGTTCTATGATAGTTCTTTATTCCCGCACATGTGGTTGCTAGCACCCGAGTCAAGGTACCAAGCATCATTCTGAACACTTGAAACATCATGAGCAAGAAGAAGAGTAGAGTTATTACCCACGTCATTTGTTGCTTCGGCAAGATTGGTAAGATCTTCAGTTCTGTACCAGCAATCCGAGGCATAGTGTCCAAATTTTTGACAGTTGTAGCATTGGACGTTCTTGTTGTTTCCACGTCCAGATGTAAATCTTCCCCGATTGCTTCGTCCTCGACCTCTGAAGCTTTGGAACTTCACTTGATTTTGAGTGGTTCGTTGTTGGGGGACCACGTCCCCTACCTCTGCCACAACCACGACCTCTACTATGTGAGCCACGATCATTTAGAGTCAGCTTTGACTCTAATGCTTGTTCCAAGACTATGGAACCAGTCTTCTTTTGCATGCGTTGCTCATGAACTTGGAGGGATCCCAAAAGCTCCTCTATTAAGATCTCCTCCAAATTCTTAGACTCCTCAATTGCCACCACCACGTGCTCGAACTTTGATGTGAGGGATGAAATACACCTAGAGGGGGGGGGGTGAATAGGTGTAATTGCTAATCTAATGCTCTTTTAAATTTTATAAACTTATGAAATGAGTGATGCAACGATCTCTCAAAACACGACTAAGAGCCGAATACCCCTTGCGAGGTTCTGAACTCCTTCCTCCCAATTCCCCTTAAATGGGTTAGAGGTGCGCAATGCAACCGTGTTGTATTGAGGTATGATCGAACAATTCCAAGTATGAAATGCGATGATGAAATGCACACAAGTAATATAGCAAGAAAAGTAAACAAGTAAGGATTGCACAAATAAAATGTTAGTTCTCAAGCAATAAATTGAAAGCAAGTAAAGCAAGAGAGAATTAGGCAAGATGACACAAAAGCAATCGCAAACAAAGTGATTTGTTTCGAGGTTCGAGCCCGTAGCTCTAGTCCCCGCCTTCACCTCCGTGAAGGGTTTCCACTATCCCCTTAGGATCCCGTACAAGTTAGGCCTCCAAAGACCTCAAGCCCGTAGCTTCACCTTACAAAGAAACTCCACCGAGGAGCTTGTCTCCACAAGAACAAGAATTACAAATAGTGATCTTTAACTAGACCACAACACTCTTTTACAAACACTCTCACTCTTTTACAACTTCACCTATAGAAAGAATATGAAATTTTTGGCTCTATGAAGTGTGGTGAGAAAAGCTTCAGTTGTAGAGTGATATTAGAGATCAAACAACAACTGAAAAACCAATTTGAAAGAATAGAAATGAAAGCTTTAAACTATTTTTCTCTTTCTCTTGAAAAACAATGAAAACTTGTATTTTTCTTGGTAAATAACTAAGGCCTATTTCCCACTATTTATAGGGAGAGAATAGGTTAAAAACTCTGATTTTTCCAGCTAAAATCACCTGCAAAAGCACCCCAACAACCCTCTAAAAAGTCTGTTAAAACAGAAAATAAAACAGTTTTTCAGAACAGCCCAAAGAGGAAAGAGCCGTTGGAGGTGTTGCAGGCCTACCGGTCGACTGCCGGTCGACCGGGACCCTGCTGGCAAAAGAGCCGTTATGGCTCCGGTCGACTGCCAGTCGACCGATCTCAAGAAAGGAAACACAGTTTCCTTCTACCGGTCGACCGACCCAGTCGACCGGAAAGATACAGAGAGCAAACATCTAATTTCGGTCGACCGGTATGTAGGTCCGGTCGACCGACAGACATGCACAGCCTGTGCATGTCTGGGCACAGCAGCCGGTCGACTGGGCCGGTCGACCGGTCTGCCTGGAAAACTGTTTTTCTGGGCAGATTTTAATAGAAAATTTTGTATAAAATCTTTAAAAATCTGAAGCTAAGTTTTATGCTGAAAATAGTTTATATACATGTATTTAAACAAGTTTTTGAAGATGTAAAGCTTTGGGTACATGTATGTATAAACTAAGGCATAAACCTAGAAATAAATATTTTGAAAACATAGAAACATACAAAACAAATGTGTGTGCAAATCCTAGAGCCAAATTTCACATATTCTATCTTTACAAAACTAAACTTACAAACTACAATGGTCTTCAAGACTTCAACTTGAGCTATCTTCTCTTGATCTTCAATACTGCAATTTGAGCCCAATTTGACTTGTCTTGAGTCCAATACACCTTCCTTTAGGGAAGAATTCATCTCTTTAATATATAAACCTGAAACACACTTAAACAACAATTTATATTAGTACCAATAACTAATATGTTTTGTAATCATCAAAATACACTAAACATGGGTTGATTGTAACCTTGGGCCAACAATCTCCCCCTTTTTGATGATGACAAAACATATGAGTTATTAAACAAATAAAAGAAGAAAGAGCTTGGAAAGCTCCCCCTTAAACAATGCTATGTATTTAACATGGATATGAACAACTATGTAAGCATACATAAAGCATTGAAAAATATCATCACCAAAAAAAATAAACTATCATAAGGAATAACAAAATTTAAAACAAACAACATATTTTTCTCCATATATTTTCTCCATATATTTTCTCCCTTATATTTTCTCCCCCTTTTTGTCATACATCAAAAGGGTTTAAAAAAAAAATTTAAGACAAAACAAAAACAAACATATTAGAAACCAAAACAAAACAAACTAAGATATTTTAAGTATCAATCTTACATACATTCAATTCACCACAAATAAATGAAAATCTTGCATAATCTAAAGGTTTTGTGAAAATATCTGCAAGTTGAAAATCTGTGGAAACAAAATCAATATCTATGTCACCTTTTTCAAAGTGATCTCTAAGAAAATGATATCTAATGTCTATATGTTTGGTTTTACTATGTTGATTAGCATTTTTGGTCATGTGAATAGCACTAGTATTATCACAATAAATCTTAACATGATCAAAATGTAAATCAAAATCGAGAAGAGTATGTTTCATCCAAAGTACTTGTGCACAACAAGCTCCGGCTGCTACATACTCCGCCTCGGCGGTTGAAAGGGCTACACTATTTTGCTTTTTGGAAGACCAAGACACAAGACAATTGCCCAAGAATTGGCAAGTGCCACTTGTGCTCTTCCTATCTACCCTACAACCGGCATAGTCGGCATCCGAATAACTAGTCATGGTAAATTGGTTAGTTTTCAGATACCACAAACCTAAATCAATTGTGCCCTTAAGATACCTAATTATGCGTTTTACCGCTATTAAGTGTGATTCCTTAGGACATGATTGAAAACGTGCACATAAACATACGGAAAACATTATATCCGGCCTACTAGCCGTAAGATAGAGTAAACTACCAATCATGCTACGAAATAATTTGATGTCTACATCCTTACCTTGTTCATCCTTGTCAAGTTTCGTAGTGGTTGCCATGGGAGTCTTTGCTACTTTGGATCCTTCAAGCCCGAACCTCTTGATGAGTTCTTTGGTGTACTTGGCTTGGTTGATGAATGTCCCATCACTACGTTGCTTGATTTGAAGTCCAAGGAAGAAGTTGAGCTCCCCCATCATAGACATCTCAAATTCCTTTTTCATGCATGATTCAAAATTCTTGCAAAGTGAAACATTAGTAGATCCAAAAATAATGTCATCAACATAAATTTGAACTATGAGGATATCTAGATCTATATGTTTGGTAAATAATGTTTTATCAACTTTTCCTTTCTTAAAATCATTTGAAATCAAAAATGAAGACAATCTTTCATACCAAGTCCTAGGGGCTTGTTTTAAACCATATAGTGCTTTATCTAATTTATAAACATAATTAGGGTGTGTAGGATCAACAAACCCGGGGGGTTGTTCAACATACACCTCCTCATCAATATAACCATTAAGAAAAGCACTCTTTACATCCATTTGAAATAGCTTAAAATCTTTAAATGAGGCATATGCTAAGGTCATCCGTATGGCTTCGAGCCGTGCTACGGGTGCAAAGGTTTCTTCAAAATCGATTCCCTCGATTTGAGTGTAACCTTGGGCAACTAACCTAGCCTTGTTTCTAACTACATTACCCGATTCATCCAACTTGTTCTTAAAGATCCATTTAGTGCCAATAGTTGGTCTATCTTGGGGCCTAGGAACAAGGTGCCAAACTTGGTTGCGCTCAAATTGATTGAGCTCCTCTTGCATTGCAAGCAACCAATATGAATCGGCCTCGGCCTCGAGGACATTTTTAGGTTCTATGTGTGAAATAAAAGCAAAATTATCACAAAAATCTTGAATCTTAGAGCGAGTGGTTACCCCTTTTGATACTTCACCTATGACGAGGTCCTTGGGATGATGAGGATTGAATCTCCAATCCTTTGGTAGTGGTTGAGAGGGCTCCTCTTCATTTGCTTGATGTTTATTTCCTTGAGCCTCTTCCACTTTGGCTTCACTTCCATCACCATCCTTTGGCTTGTCTCCCATGGTAGAAGCATCCTCCAAGGTCACTTTCTCCAAGCCTTCATCTAAAGCATCAATTTCTACACAATTCTTAACAAACTTGTTAGATTCCTCAAATTTAACATGAATAGATTCCTCAATAGTCAAAGTTGACCTATTGAAGACTCTATAAGCCTTACTAGTATTTGAGTAACCTACAAAAATAGCCTCATATGATCTAGCATCAAATTTTCCCAAATTAATATTTGTATTTAAAACAAAACATTTGCAACCAAACACTTTGAAATAAGAAACATTAGGTTTTCTAGAAAAAATACATCTCATAAGAAGTCTTAGTAGTATTTTTACATAGGAAAACACGATTTGCAATGTAACATGAAGTATGAACGGCCTCGGCCCACAAATAATGTGGTAGACCATATTCATTTAACATTGTCCTAGCCATCTCTTGTAAAGTACGATTTTTCCGCTCAACTACTCCATTTTGTTGTGGAGTTCTAGGACAAGAAAGTTCATGTTTTATTCCATGTTCCTCACAAAAAGTGGGTAAAGGGAAGGTTAATGAACTCACCTCCTCTATCACTTCTTATTTTAATTATTGAGGAGTCATTTTCCTTTTCAACTCTTTTCTTAAAGGCTTGAAAATGTGAAAAGGTTTGACTTTTATGTTCAAGAAAATAAACCCAAGTAAAACGCGAAAAATCATCTACTAAAACATAAGCAAATCTACTCCCACTTAAACTTTTGGTTTGAGTTGGGCCAAATAAATCCATGTGGATTAGCTCCAATGGACGTGATGACATGATATCCTTAATTGATTTGAATGAGGACTTAGTTTGTTTCCCAAATTGACATGCGTCACAAACTCGGTCCTTTTCAAAGTTCAATGAAGGAATACCCTTCACCATTTCCTTAGAGTTAAGCCTAGAAATATGGTCAAATGAAATGTGGCCTAATCTCCTATGCCATAACCAAGAGTCGTCATCGAGGGCTTTTAAACATGTTATATTACAAGACATATTTAGCATATCTATCATATATACATTACTTTCACGAAAACCGGAAAATACACAAACATTGGAAGTTCTATCAATTACTTTACAAGCAACATTGTCAAAAACTACATCAAAACCTTTATCACAAAGTTGACTAACACTCAAGAGATTATGCTTGAGGCCATCAACTAAAACTACATTTTCAATTAAAGGAGAGGTGCCAAGTTTTACATTACCAATACCGATGATTTTACCCTTGGCGTCATCTCCGAAGGTGACGGTGCCACCTTCATGATATCTTGATAGGGTTGCAAAGTTGTTGATGTCCCAAGTCATGTGTCTTGAGCAACCGCTATCAAGATACCATAAACCTCTACGTCTTTGAGCTTTGGAAAGTACCTACATCATTTAAAACAATAGTTGACTTTGGTACCCAAACTTTCTTGGGTCCTTGAAAGTTAGTGTTACGAACCCAAACATTATGATGTGATGCACTTAGTCTATCATAACAAAAATTAGCTAAGTGTCCTTTCCGTCCACAATGTGAACATGAGTACACTTTTCTATACATGAATGCATGGTGTGTGTGTGAAGTGTGAGCATGCTTTGGGGGTTTACCATGATGCATAGGTTGTGTAGCATGTACATGAGCATGAGCATGAGCATGATGAATATTTTTCTTAGGAGCTTGTTTCTTAGGAAACATATTCTCCATCTTCTTCTTATCAAATTCACTACACTTTTTCAAAACAACATCTAATGAGTCTAATCTTTCTTAAGCATGGCAATCTCATTAGAGTCTACAAATGGGGTCTTTCCTTTACAAGCAATCTTATATTTTTCAAAATCATTTTTAGTGGAAACTAAAGAAGAATGCAAGTCATTATTTTCTTTAGAAAGATTTAACACTTGAATATTCAAAGATTCATTATCTTTTTTCATTTTCAAGTACTTTTTCTTCATGAAGTCATAATTTTGAGAAAGTTCTACAAATGCTTCTCCTAGCTCATCCATGGATAAATCATCATCAAGAAGAGTTGAGGGGTTACCTTGCTTGTGCTCTCATTTGCCATGAAGCACATATTGGCGGTGTCGATCTCCTCCTCGGATTCACTTTCGTCATCCCATGTTGCTTTCATAGCCTTCTTCTTGTATGGCTTCTTGGATGAAGATGGCTTCACTTGGTCCGGACACTCCGCTACTATGTGTCCCGGCTTTTGGCAATTAAAGCAAATGATCTTCCTTTCTTCCTTGCCTCCTTGCCATCTCCTCCGTCCTTGGAACTTTGCCTTGTTGTACATCCTCCGGACGTTTTTGACTAGAAGTGAGAGCTCCTCGTCATCTTCTTCTTCATCATCTTCGTCGGAGTAAGTAGCATGACTTTTGAAGGCAATGGTCTTCTTTTTGGTAGGTGCCATGTCCTCCCTTGCCTTTCTCTCCATTTCATGGGTCTTCAAGTTCCCAATGAGTCCAATGAGCTCAATCTCATCTTTATCATTGAGTTCCTTCAATGTTGTAGCTTTCACTTCCCATGATGGAGGAAGAGCCCGGATGATCTTTCTCACCCTTTGATCATTGTTGATTTCTTCACCTAGAGAAGCAAGACCATTAGTAATCTTTGTAAACTTAGTAACCATATCATCTATGGTTTCATTCTCTTGCATGCAAAAATTTTCATATTGGGACCGAAGAAGGTCTATCTTGGCCCTCTTCACTTGTGATGTCCCCTCATGTGTTACTAGCAAATGGGTCCAAATCTCATAGGCGGATTTGCAATGGATGACTCTAGCTATGTCATCATCATTGAGGGCTTGTAGGAGTGCATAATGAGCCCTAGCATTGGCATCAAACTCCTTGGTCTCAATTTCGGACCAAGTAGATTCATCACCATCGGGGGCACTAAATTGTTTAGTCACGGCCTTTGCAACTCGGCTACCTAGAGATTGCAAGAAAACAGTCATCTTAACCTTCCATATGGGAAAGTTAAGTCCATCAAACTTAGGGGGTGTCTTAATACCATCGGCCATGTTTACTATGTGGAAATGAATGAAATGATTAGCAATATGAGGATCTCTCTAAGGTTGTTAAGCCAAATCCTAGAGTCCAAGCTCTGATACCAATTGAAATACACCTAGAGGGGGGGTGAATAGGTGTAATTGCTAATCTAATGCTCTTTTTAAATTTTATAAACTTATGAAATGAGTGATGCAACGATCTCTCAAAACACGACTAAGAGCCGAATACCCCTTGCGAGGTTCTGAACTCCTTCCTCCCAATTCCCCTTAAATGGGTTAGAGGTGCGCAATGCAACCGTGTTGTATTGAGGTGTGATCGAACAATTCCAAGTATGAAATGCGATGATGAAATGCACACAAGTAATATAGCAAGAAAAGTAAACAAGTAAGGATTGCACAAATAAAATGTTAGTTCTCAAGCAATAAATTGAAAGCAAGTAAAGCAAGAGAGATTAGGCAAGATGACACAAAGCAATCGCAAACAAAGTGATTTGTTTCGAGGTTCGAGCCCGTAGCTCTAGTCCCCCCTTCACCTCCGTGAAGGGTTTCCACTATCCCCTTAGGATCCCGTACAAGTTAGGCCTCCAAAGACCTCAAGCCCGTAGCTTCACCTTACAAAGAAACTCCACCGAGGAGCTTGTCTCCACAAGAACAAGGATTACAAATAGTGATCTTTAACTAGACCACAACACTCTTTTACAAACACTCTCACTCTTTTACAACTTCACCTATAGAAAGAATATGAAATTTTTGGCTCTATGAAGTGTGGTGAGAAAAGCTTCAGTTGTAGAGTGATATTAGAGATCAAACAACAACTGAAAAACCCAATTTGAAAGAATGGAAATGAAAGCTTTAAACTATTTTTCTCTTTCTCTTGAAAAACAATGAAAACTTGTATTTTTCTTGGTAAATAACTAAGGCCTATTTCCCACTATTTATAGGGAGAGAATAGGTTAAAAACTCTGATTTTTCCAGCTAAAATCACCTGCAAAAGCACCCCAACAACCCTCTAAAAAGTCTGTTAAAACAGAAAATAAAACAGTTTTTCAGAACAGCCCAAAGAGGAAAGAGCCGTTGGAGGTGTTGCAGGCCTACCGGTCGACTGCCGGTCGACCGGGACCCTGCTGGCAAAAGAGCCGTTATGGCTCCGGTCGACTGCCAGTCGACCGATCTCAAGAAAGGAAACACAGTTTCCTTCTACCGGTCGACCGGTCGACCGACCCAGTCGACGGAAAGATACAGAGAGCAAACATCTAATTTCGGTCGACCGGTATGTAGGTCCGGTCGACCGACAGACATGCACAGCCTGTGCATGTCTGGGCACAGCAGCCGGTCGACTGGGCCGGTCGACCGTCTCTGCCTGGAAAACTGTTTTTCTGGGCAGATTTTAAGATAGAAATTTTGTATAAAATCTTTAAAAATCTGAAGCTAAGTTTTTATGCTGAAAATAGTTTATATATACATGTATTTAAACAAGTTTTTGAAGATGTAAAGCTTTGGGTACATGTATGTATAAACTAAGGCATAAACCTAGAAATAAATATTTTGAAAACATAGAAACATACAAAACAAATGTGTGTGCAAATCCTAGAGCCAAATTTCACATATTCTATCTTTACAAAACTAAACTTACAAACTACAATGGTCTTCAAGACTTCAACTTGAGCTATCTTCTCTTGATCTTCAATATTGCAATTTGAGCCCAATTTGACTTGTCTTGAGTCCAATACACCTTCCTTTAGGGAAGAATTCATCTCTTTAATATATAAACCTGAAACACACTTAAACAACAATTTATATTAGTACCAATAACTAATATGTTTTGTAATCATCAAAAATACAC